>CM067360.1:105448065-105500003 GCA_034401795.1 Chaetoderma sp. LZ-2023a | reverse complement strand
GCATGACACGTGTGTTAATTCTGGGATTTCAGGTTCAAATGGGTAAAATGTAATAATTCATTGGTTTAGATTTGGGGCCTACTTCCTGATAATGCAGGTTACTAGGTCAATATTGGCCCAGTAACCTGCATTATCATTCTTGTTTTAATAAATGTGATGTCACCGATAATGAGAAAGTTATTGATTGTCGCAAGACTGCCTGTAGGTGGGGCTTAGAATACACCTTCTGTAACCTCTACGTGTCGTAAGAGGTGACTAAAGGAGGTAAGGGTGAGGTAACCCTGACAGAAACCTCGAGTGCTGAAGAAGGAGGTTCCAGGCCGCATGGCGCACTCTAATAAACCATGGATCCACGCACTTAACGCTTATGATCATGTCGATAGTCACTTACAGGACTGGCGGTATGATCAGCGAACGAAAAGAAGAAAGAAGATTGTCACAAGAGAGCCGCAGACACAAAATATATATATATATATATAATATCCATTTTGTTTACCCCCTGGTCGCGAAAAACCAATGTTGAAGATAAACAATCCGATAAACTCGATCATCGATGTGTGTCTTTGTTTACAATTTTCGAGATAACTAATTTCAAGCACTGTCAGTAATAAGCCTGAGGTAAGATGCCGAAGCGGTCAAATATATAGGCATCACACTTTCTGATTGGCAGTTTCATTATTCCGTGTTATCTGTCTACTTTTTAGTCTGTGGCTTACATGAAATGTGCGTAGATTGATGAATTGTACACAAAAATATGTTATTTTCTAAACAGTTGACACCATCTTTGCTAAATCTCATTAAATATGCGGTGTATTCTCGACCATCAGACGGTGATACCCGTTGCCGAAAACGGGTAATAACGTTACGTACTCGGATACTCCTGGAGTGAGTTCAGGAAGGCGACTCTTCAGCGAACGTTCGCGTTCTACGCGGTACAGTGTTCAGTTAATAATGGAAAATGTTTTTCGCTGTGCTGAACACACCCCCAGGCACGGGTAAAACAACTATGGAGGCATGTGCATGTCTACGTAAAAGCGGAGATTTTCGGCTACATATTATGTATGAAATAGCGAAATCAAAAACAACCGAATGTCAGGTTTGCAGATTTTGTAAATCGCGTCCCTTTCCGTTATAAGACAAATTTGGCATAACACTAGCCGCAACTGGTGTATATATTGTTCTAAAAAGTTATGCCTATTATGTCGGCTCAAATTACACTATATTGTAATAAACCCATTTCAGAGAATATCTTGGTTTATTCATCCAGATTTCAAAAGAAATTGTGTATTGAAAATTTATTAAATATATGCACAGTCATCACACTAGCTTCATTCACAGTAAAGAATACCCAGGTGCGGAGTTCACACACGTCCATTTTATACAAAATTACGATTGACGATTACGATGATGACATTTCGACAATTATCACTTACAGCCACAAAATAAACGAAATCTAGGATTTCTTTTTTCACGAGAGAGTTGATACTTACCTCCCTAATACTTATTGATATTGCTAAATATCGGCTTTCACTCAATAAACACTCAGATTAAAACAGTTAGGTGCCCGTACTGGGCAGGGAGTCAGAGTGTAGTCCGGCGGATGCCAGCCCCACCACCGCGCATGCGCAGACTAGCACATCCTCTGACTAATTTATTGGCTGACACACATGCAACTATTAAGAGCCTGAAGACCGAGCCTCTGTGGGGGTGGAGAGGCCGGGTCCGTATCTAGGGAGGTAAGTATCAACTCTCTCGTGAAAAAGAAATCCTAGATTTCGTTTATTTCACTTCAAGAGTATACTTACCCCCCCTATTACTTATTGATATTGCCAGAATTCGACAGGGAATTCGGCGGGAGGGAGGCGAGGTCAAAAGACCAGCTCATCCCTATACGCTTTTCTGCGTTTAAGGCACTTAAACTTCTGAACTGTGTGAAAACACAGTCAGGATTTGACCAACCATCGGATAACACAACCGATGTAAGAGAGATGACCGAATGTCATATGCGCTTCCCCCCCCCCCCCCCCCCCCTTCCTGGGAGGAAGACTCGAATGACCTCAATGTCCCATACGCTCTCTACGTACAAGTGCCATGTACTACAGGACAGAGACGAAAAAACTCCATTTTCGTATACTCTCAATAATGAACCACATAAACACACAAACCATCATCATGCTAATAACAACGGGTAACGTGACAATACAATCAACAATGGACAACACATGAACAAGACTGACCTTGTTGAACTTGGGTGCTGACATCATCTTCCCAGTGGTGAAGACTGATGCAGTGCCAAAAAAGTGGTTGTTTCCAATAATTAATTGTGAAATATATAAGCAATGAGGAAACCTCATCAAATAATGTACACCTAGTTATTTTTTCAAAATCGACAAGGCGAGAGGATTAGAGGTGTCACGGAGATAATGGTCTGTAAAACTTCACTCACAGTGCCACTGAGCAACCGACATAATGTCATCCACAGGGACCCTATTAAATAGGGCAGTGGATGTCACTACGCCGCGGACACTGTGAGCCTTGGCCACGTCAACCTGCTTCCCGGTGGCGGATTTATGACAAAACTGAATACATTCTACAATCCACCTGGAAAATGGTGTCCTTCGACGCCCTGCCATGGGGTTCAATATATGACAACCATAACGCTGACTGGTTGGTGCACCACTCCGATGTACGTTGTTTGTACCGGAGCAGCGCCCGGACGGGACACCATGCTTTAGAATTAGGATCATATCTAGGTTAAAGCTGGCAAAACAATAGGTTGCCCTGGATATTTCAAAGACTGATTCTTAGCCAAGAAATTAATCCTAGGTAGCAGCTTAAGGCCTTCCCCTGTAACCACAAAACGGTCATCCTCGGCTGATAAGGCATGAATTTCACTCCTACGCCTAGCCGAGGCCGCAGCAATTAAAAATACAGTTTTAAGAGTTAATAGTTCCATAGAAATGGAACTAAGTGGTTCAAAAGGCTTATCACCTAGTACTTGAAGCACTAGCGATAAACTCCAAGATGGAATCACCGGGGGAATCCTTGTCTTAGATTGCCCATGCCTTTAATTAATACATTTAATGTACTTACTTCATCACTTCCCCTCTTAGCCAAGCAAGGAATAACAGACATTAAAGCTGACTTATAACCAGCAATAGAGTTAGGCTTGAGGCTATAGGCATCATACAGGTGACAGAGGAAATCAGCTACTTCCTGAATAGATGAATCCATTGGATCAATACATCTTTTTGAGCACCACTCTGCAAATCTGTTGATTTTATAATTATATGCTCTGGAGGTTGACCCCCTCCTGGCTTTGGCCATAAACATGGCTGCTTGCTCAGAAAAGCCCTCCTTAATTCTAGATTCCTTGACAACATCCACGCAGTCAATCGGAACATTGACGGATTGTTGTGAAGGGCCTTGCCCTGGAAGATAATGTCGTCCATCAGAGGCAGAGGAACTGGATTGCAGACCAGAAGGTCCAGCAGATCCGTATACCACGATCGACTTGGCCAATCCGGGTCGATTCAGGAGCACTTGGCACTCCTCCTGCCGGATTTTCTGAAGAACTTTTGGAATCAGGATTGCTGGAGGGAATGCGTATGCATACATTCCCGCCCAGCTGATAGCTAACGCATCTGTTGCGAAAGCGCTTGGATCTGGAATCGGAGAGACGTACGTCGTCATCTTCGCATTCCTCTTCGTTGCGAACAAATCGATGTTGGGCTTCCCCCAATGGTCGAACAGACGATCCGCCACACATTGATTTAGTTGCCATTCCGTGGGGTAAAACACTCATCCTTCGGCTCAATGAGTCTGCTAGCAGATTTAACCTTCCCGGAATATGAACTGCTTTCAAGGTAATCCTGTGATCCAGGCACCAACAAAGCAGTCTCCATGTCATCATACAGAGACTGGGCGACTTCGTTCCGCCCTGGCGGTTTATGTAAGTCACTACAGTTGAGTTGTCTGAACGAATAAGAACAATCTTGCCCTGAACTTTCCGTAAGAAATGTTCCAGGCCCAGGACTACTGCTCTTAGTTCCAGTAGATTGATATGTTCCTTTGACTGATCCAGATCCCACAGCCCTGATATTGTGGACTCTTCCGGGCAAGCTCCCCAACCCTCCATCGATGCATCTGTATACACAGTCACCTGAGGGTGGGGGAGGGGTTAGCATAACCCCCAACAGGAGATTCTCTGTCTTCAACCACCATTGCAGGTGGTGAATTAGAGGCGCCAACACTGACACATTCGAGTCCAGTGAACCTGTACTCTGGGTCCATTGTGTCATGAGAAAAAGCTGGATCGGCCGCCTGCGTAAGGCGGCCTGAGGAATGACTGGTTCCAACGAAACCATCAACCCCAGCATTCTCAAGTAAACCCGTGCCAGGACATGACGACTGTCGCACACTGACTGAATTACTGAGATGAGTTTCTGAACTCTCTCCTGAGTAGGATAAACATATCCTGTCTCTAGATCGAAGAACATCCCCAGGTAAACAACTTCTGGGATGGAGTCAGCTCTGATTTTGAAAATTTATCATCCAGCCTAAATCCGTGAGCGTTTTCAAAACAATCTCCAGATTGGTCGATAAACTTTCCTGGGTGTGTGCTTTTAATAGCCAGTCGTCTATGTATGTGTGGAGCTGCTATGCTTCTCCTGCGGAGGTATGCTGTGATCGCAAGAACCACACGGGTGAAAACCCGAGGAGCGGTGGAAATTCCGAAGGGTAACACCCTGAATTCCCACTGTCTGCCCTGGAATGCAAATCTCAGGAAGCGACGGAAACTATGGGAATGTGGAAATAAGCATCCTTCAAATCTATTGAAGCTGTCCACATTCCCTTCTCTAACCCCGCCAACACCGAGCGCACAGTCTCCATCTTGAAACTGGGCGTCTCTATGAACTTGTTCAACGGCTTGAGGTTGAGAATTGGTCCCCACCCTCCGGTGTTTTTTGTTACCAAGAACACGGTTGAATAGAAGCCCGGACACTTTTGTGCCGGCTGAATAGCTCCTTTTAGTATGAGGGAATTTATCTCCTCCTCGATACACAACCTTTGCTCTGGATCTCTCGGATTCGGAGTCCAGATTGGCACTAGAGACAGTCGCGATGGCGGGCCTGTCATCCAATCGGGATGATACCCGACTGAAAGCCATCGCAAGACTAAACGGTCCTGAGGCAACCATTCCCATTCTTGCTTGTGGTCGGCTAGCCAGCCTCCCACCGGTCCACCTAGGGAGAGAGGTGAACATAAGGAGTGCAAGAGTGGCACTGTCTCCTTTGCCAGAAACACCGGAGTGGTTCTCACTGCGGTAACCGGCCCATCAGGCATGATTACCACGACCAGATCCTCGCGCGCCACGCCCAGCACCGTGTGCACCTCGGTGCCGCGGGTGGCTGCCTGGCTGACTGCGCCTGAGGAGCCTGCGCCCCCCCCCCCCCCCTCACTGCAGGCCAATCGCACTGCAGGCCGAATCGCATGCGGCCGAGGCCGACGCTGCGATGGTGGTTGGCCTCTGACCTGGCCACCTCCACCTCAAAGTCTGCAGGGGACGATACGCAGGGGGGTGTGGCGCGAACGCGCTCCCGACGGAGCACTTCAAACTGCTCGCGCAGCGCCCTCTGGTTATTGACCAGAGTAACTGTCTCCTGGAGGTGTCTACATCCCTCACCTCCAAAGAGACCAGGACCTGTCATAGGCGTATGCAGTAGCCTATTGTACAGGTCCTGGGACGGGCACAGATTGTCCAAGGCAAACATGCGCCTTGCCCGGACACTCCTGGTCACCGCCCGAGTCATGCAGTCCAGAGCCAGGTTGATACCATCCTGGATGGCTCTCTGGACTGTGACCGGGCTCGGCTGGCGCGATGCGGATTGCCGTTACTACCCCCTGTAACAGCTGGGAGACGTGGGACAGAGCGGCAATCGAAGCTCTCCCACTCTCCTCCGCATCACGCAACGCGGCATTTGCCGAACGCAACACGTTCGAACACAAGACTCCCGTGTCAGAATGGGAGCCTGGCCGCGCATCCTCACCCAAAGCCGCGCGGTCATCCACGCTCGGCTTGGGTACACACCGTACCTCTGGTAATCCAGGGGCACGATGCGGCAACGCCGGGCCACCTCGCGAGGGGCCTTCGCGAGACGCCCATTCGCCTTAATGGACGTCTCCGCCGCCTCGAACATGTCAACGACATGCTCTGCCAGCGGCAGAGATGGCATCGCTGTTAAAAGTAGCCTTACCAGCTAACCACGGCCTGTGGTCACGCTGGCTAGCCGACTGCTCCACGGGCAGACCTGGCCTAACACTTACCAGCCACTGGCAAGCGTTAGGACCAATCCTCTTCCGTGGCTAGCTGCGAGCGCTCTACAAGACGGGGGGCCTTCGTCTTGCTCCTGAGCGCAAGCAGCAGAGCTTGACGGCGGATATGCTGATATCCCTGGCCAGCCAGGGAAAGCATGCGGGCCCGAAAGAACAGGCATGCTAATCTCACTGGCCTGACCAGGAGCAGGCGCCGTGGTAGAGCGCGGGGCAGATACCGCCCCACCACGGCCCTGGCCAGCACCAGCGACACTCTCGGCAAGCCGAGGTATGCGGTAACGCTGGCCATCAGCAGCGCCCAGGGCCACCTTCTGAACCGTGAACTCTACTCCTGCGTCAGTAGAGCCATGGACTATGTCGCCTGTATTCCCCGCGAGGGGTGCACAGACATCATAATCCATGGTCACGTCCTCAGACGGCGACCCTAACAGGTAATCCTCTTCCTCCTGAAAGATTAGACTCCAGGTCAGCAAAGAGAGCTAACCCGGACTGGCCAGGAAAGGTGCCATAGGAGGTACTGGCACCGCGGCGTGCGGATACCCCTGGACTGATAAGCAGCCCGCGGGTTCCAGTGACAGCCGTCCACGACCCCTCGGCGCGAGGCACCAAGCTGCTGCCAGGGTCGTGGAACGCCCCCTCTAATGGGGCCACCTCTGAATCTACGAACAACGGAAACGGCCTACAGACAGGTGATTCAGAGGTGGGGATTACCTGCTCCGAAGCAGATGATGAGGCCAACAAAGGATTTGGTCCAGGAAGCATGCCACGAAGCAACTCTGGAACCAAATCCTTTATTGTCCTCTTCATCTCTCCCAACATCTCGGTCCGGAAGGCCTCCCATATCCACCGCGGACGAGGCCTTCCTCTTACCCTTCTTACTCACACCCTCTCTTTTCTGCTTCTTCTTCTCCTCCTCCACCACCTTGTCCTTCGCCTGTAAGCACAAGAATTCGGACATTAGTTCACCCCCCCCAGTGCTTACATATCTCGCAATTAATCAAGGGACCACAGGGGCTACACTGATAGCAGAGATGAGGAAGAAACCTCTCCTCCAAGAAACGTCCACAGGACGAGCAACCAGGTCTCTGAAACAGGGCAAAGGACGAGGGCAATGAGCAACTTAGTTAAGCTTAGAAACTTAAACCAACTCAAAGAGAGGGAAAATGATCATAAAGATCAATAATCATCTGAACCAGCGTTGGACAAAACTTTAATTGTTAATAAAGAGCAAGGCTGATTATGACGTCATTAATCCTATGACAGGAAAAAATCGATCCATAACAAACATCCAAGTGCAAGGACGAATTGTATCCATAACCAGAACATGTACAGAATGGACATTCCGACTACACACCCATCAGATAAATACTGATAACAATGGTAAATACAGTTAATTTTCTCTAAAATAATTAACATCACCTTCATATCAATAATTAGATACCTGACACCTTGTATAGACAAACCATTCAACGTGATGACCTGGAGCACTCCACCAAGACTACGCCTCCTAACACTCTCCACCTTAGGGGAAGGAGTTGATCAAGAGGGCAAAGTGAGAAGACCTTTATACTAGGTCTCCGACTCACTGGACATAGACTTTTTGGTTAGATAACCTAACAGTATTGGTAGGAAATGGGACCAAGGTGGAGAAAAACAAACTCTCTGATGCTGTGATGTCCATTACATATCCTCACATAGACCTGTGGACATAAACACAAAGAGAGATTAGTATTATATAGCACCTAGTTGAAATAAACCAACTAAACAAGGCGCTTATCACGTTAAACGCGAGTCCCGGAAACACATTACACCGGGAAAAAACTCGCTAATTTTACTAGAAGTCACCGGATGTATAGGTCCTGGGCCCTCTACTGGCGAAGTATTCCTTCCTGCCATCTTAATCAGGGGTTATCACTTCTAAATAACACTCAAAAGACTTTGAAGAGTTTAGAAAAGCTCTAGCACAAAAACATGTGTAGACTCTCTAATAAATTAGCAAAGAGGAAGTGCTAGTCTGCGCATGCGCGGTGGTGGGGCTGGCATCCGCCGGACTACACTCTGACTCCCTGCCGAGTAGGGGCACCTAACTGTTTTAATCTGAGTGTTTATTGAGTGAAAGCCGATATTTAGCAATATCAATAAGTATTAGGGAGGTAAGTATACTCTTGAAGTGAAAAAAGCTAAAGGCGATACATGTACTTAACACATATATGGCTCCAATTGCAATTTAAATTTACATGTACGGGTCCTTGACAGACCATAGACCGATTCCACTTTGTTTAATGACGCGTAGTAAGAATCTTTGTAGCGTTACTGAATACATTTGATTGCGCATTTGACTTTTTCTGTGACGGGTTTAAAATATTTCATGATATGTTTAACATATTGTAGGACAGGGTAGACTTTCCGTTAGACGCGCCTATAAAATAAATTAAATGCATTTGGTGTTTGGCCATGCCTGGAAACGCTACGAAGTTTTGACGCGAAAGACGCATTTTTGTTTCGTTTTTGCTTCGTCAAACAGTAAAGCTAACTAAGATCTGAACTGTAGCAGAAAATTTTAGGAAAAATTAATGCATGTGTCTGCCAATAAATTGGAAAAGAGGAAGTGCTAGTCTGCGGGTTTGGGCTGGCATCCGCCAGTAGGCACCTAACTTTTTTAATCTGAGTGTTTATTGAGTGAAAGTCGATATTTGGAAATATCAAAGAGTGTTAGGGAAGTAAGTACACTCCTGAAGTGAAAAGGATAGTGCATCATGGACTTTACTATCCCCATGTTTGTAAGCTTAACGCTGATCAGTTCTTTAATCCATTCACCGAAGGATTGGAGCCCTATAAAACTCATTTCCAAGGCAACCATATAGGGAAGCTGTTGAATATTTTGAAATTAATTTGTCCAGAAAGCCGTTGCTGCCTAAGGCATCAACAGCTTTCCGGACAAATTAATCTCAAAATAGGCAATAAAGCATTGAAGGTAGCAAAAAATCTGTTCTTTTGTCAATTTTTGGTGGGTACTGAACAAAATGACATTATTTTTTCCTATTTCCTCTTTTGAGAGCATTACTATCCACCCCCCCCCCACCCCATCCCACCCCCCACGGGTTAGAGCATGTGTAGTTTTACTAACCCATATGAAATTCTACTATCCTTGGGTTAACGGGTTAGTATTAAAATCGAGCCCTGACTTATGTTATCAGTTACACCGTATTTAAAGACTGATTATAGCAATAAGTTGATATACAATTAGATATAATGTCAGGATTACCTTTGTAAAGGTAGGTGTGAGTGCGCTAGGACCAGGAAAATATTCTCCTCTGATGAACATGTCTTCTATTGACTTAGTGGCATGGAAACAAGTGGTGACATCCCGATGACCATATGCTATGATATGCACGATCACAACAAACATCAAGTACACTATGAGATCTCTGGAAATAAAGATAGCAAGATTAACACTAACATTTGTAAAATGACACAATTTTTGAAAATTTACCACTGGAATGACTGGCTCGGGAGTGTTAAATTTTCAAAACTAGTCTTCGCTTGGCCTGCAAATGGAATACAATAAGCAAATACTTTGATATTCTTGAAAAAATATAGACATTAACCCTTTAACCCTTGAATTTTATTAGAAAAATTTCTATTTTCTTATACAAAATGTCCATTTGCAAACCAAGAGACCATTTTTTAATATTTACTACTGGAATGACTGGCGCGGTTATCGATCAAGTCATTCCAGTGGTAAATAGTCTTCTCTTGGTCTGCAAATGGACATTTCTCAAGACCACTGCGGAAGTCGCCATTTTGCTGATATGAGTGTTAAAGGGTTAATGGGACAATCCACTGAATCTTGAGCTCAAAGTATGTGTATGAGTTGATTATGATTCAAATGTTAATAATAATCTGTCACAAATCTAGTCAGTTAGTCTATGGATATTCTTGGTCTGCAAATAGACATTTACTACGAGGAAATGGATAACTAGAGTTAAATTAATTAACTGCGTGTCTTGCTTTATCGCGACAAAACTCTGATGAATGACGTCTGATGGTGATGTCTGTTGAAGTGACATAACATCAATCGATGATCATGATTGACAGCATGCCTGATCGACACATCGGAGCAATGACTAAATACCGAGTGACTAGAAAAAAATGGGTGTGAATTTTCAAACCAACATTGCTAAGACAGCCATGGCTTCAACTCAAATTATTATTTTTAAATCCTAACTTATTTCTGCTGGAGTTCTTTGAAATTAATATACTAGGACATCAGGATAGAAAGGGGTAATAACAAATGACACACTAAACGTTCAAAATGTAGGGACAATAGGAACAGCATGACCAGTGTGATGTCATCAAGTACTTGTCCTATTAAAGCACTCTTTCTGTGTCCAAACAACAAATGATAGCATGAACAGGCTGGACATATTGTACAGTAGAGCTCAGAAACAATGTAAAAAATGTATACTTTTGAATATTTTGAACATAATTGGATTGGAAGACATTGCTGCCTAAGGCAGTAATGTCTTCCAATCATAATATGTTCAAAATATTCAATAAAACAATTCTTGTACATCGTGTTCAAAATTATATTTGGGGGTACACATGTAATAACAACGTACTGGGCATGTCCGCCCGTGGTTGGCGTGTTGGTCCAGGTGAGCAGTGTCCCTTATACCGCTATATTTATGCCTACATGTATGGGCTCCATTGAGTGGAGCTGGTGTATCCAGTGGCATTCTTTCTGTCTCCTCCATGGTGTGGAGTTTTCATCATCAGGGTCCGTGGGAGGACCTGGATGATTCTAAACTGCATGTCAGTTCTTGAGTGTCCAGGTCTATTGAAATGCCTGGCTACCAGGGTGTCATATCTCTCACTTTTGTGAAGATTTGTTATAGATCTCAAATGCTCTTGGATTCGGATCTTGAAGGTGCGCAGGGATTCTCCCACATACTGCTTGCTGCAATTGCTACATGTGAGTAGATAGACAATTCAAAATTATACCAGCTACCATTTTGTTTTTAACCATGTTAAGTCAGTACTAGTACTGTAGATCACCTTATTAGACCTTGCATTTTCCATTCAAGCTGTAGACGTTTCTGTAGTCCTTCCATCATAGCTACAGACATTGGTTTACAAATAGTTGGCATGGCTTTCACTCTCTGTCGCCTATGCGCTTTAAGCATCATCTTATCTATGTGAGCTTGCTGAAGAAGCTCTTCATCAACATCTAAGTAAATAAGCAACGTATATAATTTTATATATATACAGGTACACCTATCTGATAATCAATAATGGTCATCTGCCATTTGGGTCTATACGATGGTGAAACCACCAGGTTTCAGTGAGTATGTCTTTATAAACAGGTTTGGCTTTGCGATAGAGGGATAGATACATGTAATCCATTTCTAGCTTTGCCCGCCCGCCACTTGTAGCTAAATTCAGCCCAATCTTTACGTGTAATGAAATCAATTTGAAACAGTGAAACCTGAATTCCCAGGATCTAAATTTCAATGCAATACAGGTAAGCTACTGAATATTTGAAAACTAATTTACTACAGCCCCAAGTCAAATTATGTTCAATTGTACACATTTGTGAACCACTTTGATTTTTGTGACAGACCTACATTATTTTGATTGTGATGTCAACTAACATTAAAGTGGGCACAATACAACCATATTTGGTAAGTGGGAGACCCATATGATTGAAGATTGCGAGAGAATGTTTACATTTGGTTCAGTCTCTGGGTGATGTCGGTAGTAGATTGCAAGACGATGCTTACATTAGGGTCCGCCCCTGGGGTGGAGCAGAATGTCAAAGATGGCAGACTTTAATCAAAATGTTTATGTGAGCTACCCATATGATTGCAAGACAACATTAGCAAATAAGCTCTGTCCCCAAGGTGGTGAAAGTGGTGGTGAAGAATGTCAAACTTGGCGAGTGTGTGGATTTGCGATGTCGTGCCATTGATTGCGCTTTTTAGCTAAACTTACTCAATATCTTAAGAACGAGTAAACTGAAATCATTGAGGTTCAAGCAAATGGACCGTTCCCGTTTATCCATCCATCATCTGACGTAATAATCAACTACGTGACAAGTTAAACGAAATCTAGGATTTCTTTTTTCACGAGAGAGTTGATACTTACCTCCCTAATACTTTTGATATTGCTAAATATTGGCTTTCACTCAATAAACACTCAGATTAAAACAGTTAGGCGCCCCTAGTGGGCAGGGAGTCAGAGCGTAGTCTGGCGGATGCCAGCCCCACCACCGCGCATGCGCAGACTAGCACTTCCTCTGACTAGATTATTGGCTGACACACATGCAACTATTAAGAGCCTGAAGACCGAGCCTCTGTGGGGTGGAGAGGCCGGGTCCGTATCTAGGGAGGTAAGTATCAACTCTCTCGTGAAAAAAGAAATCCTAGATTTCGTTTATTTCACTTCAAGAGTATACTTACCTCCCTAATACTTTTGATATTGCCAGAATTCGAAAGTGAATCTGGCGGGAGGGAGGCGAGGTCAAAAGACCAGCTCATCCCTATACGCTTTTTCCGCGTTTAAGGCACTTAAACTTCTGAAACTGTCTGAAAAAACAGTCAGGATTTGACTAATCATCGGATAACACCACCGATGTATGAGAGATGACCGAATGTCATATGCGCTCCCCCCCCCTCCTTCCTGGGAGGAAGAGTCGACTGACCTCAATGTCCTATACGCTCTCTACGTACAAGTGCCATGTACTACAGGACAGAGACGAAAAAACTCCATTTTCGTAACTCTCAACAATGAACCACACAAATACACAAACCATCACCATATTAATAACGGGTAACGTGACAATACAATCAACAATGGACAACACATGAACAAGACTGACCTTGTTGAAAATGGCTGCTGACATCATCTTCCCCTTGGTAAAGACTGATGCAGGCCCAAAAAAGTGGGTGTTTCCATAAATTAATTGTGAAATATATAAGTAATGAGGAAAACCCTCCTCAAAAAATATAAACCGAGTTATTTTTTCAAAATCGACAAGGCGAGAGGATTAGAGGTGTCACGGAGATAATGGTCTGTAAAACTTGACTCACAGTGCCACTGAGCCACCGACATAATATCATCCACCGGGACCCCATTAAATAGGGCGGTGGATGTCACTACGCCGCGGACACTGTGAGCCTTGGCCACGTCAACCTGCTTCCCGGTGGCGGATTTATGGCAAAACTGAATGCATTCCACAATCCACCTGGAAATGGTGTCCTTAGAAGCCCTGCCATGGGGTTCAATATATGACAACCATAACGCTGACTGGTCGGTGCGCCACTCCGCCGTACGTTGTTTGTACCGGCGCAGCGCCCGGACGGGACACCATGCTTTAGAATTAGGATCATATCTAGTTAAAGCAGGCAAAATAATAGGTTGACCTGGATATTTCAACGACTGATTTTTAGCCAAGAAATTAATCCTAGGTAGCAGCTTAAGGCCTTCCCCTGAAACCACAAAACGGTCATCCTCGGCTGATAAGGCATGAATTTCACTCCTACGCCTAGCCGAGGCCGCAGCAATTAAAAACACAGTCTTCAGTGTTAATAGTTTCATAGAAATGGAACTAAGTGGTTCAAAAGGCTTATCACCTAGTACTTGAAGCACTAGCGATAAACTCCAAGACGGAATCACAGGAGGATTCCTTGGTCTTAGATTGCCCATGCCTTTAATTAATACATTCAATGTATTTACTTCATCACTTCCCCTCTTAGCCAAGCAAGGAATAACAGACATTAATGCTGACTTATAACCAGCAATAGAGTTAGGCTTGAGGCTATAGGCATCATAGAGGTGACAGAGGAAATCAGCTACTACTTGAATAGATGAATCCATCGGATCAATACATCTTTTTGAGCACCATTCTGCAAATCTGTTGATTTTATAATTATATGCTCTGGAGGTTGACCCCCTCCTGGCTTTGGCCATAAACATGGCTGCTTGCTCAGAAAAGCCCTCCTTAATTCTAGATTCCTTGACAACATCCACGCAGTCAATCTGAACATTGACGGATTGTTGTGAAGGGCCTTGCCCTGGAAGATAATATCGTCCATCAGAGGCAGAGGAACCGGATTGCAGACCAGAAGGTCCAGCAGATCCGTATACCATGATCGGCTTGGCCAATCCGGGGCGATCAGAAGCACTTGGCATTCCTCTTGTCTGATTTTCTGAAGAATTTTTGGAATCAGGATTGCTGGAGGGAATGCGTATGCATACATTCTCCCCCAGCTGATAGCTAACGCATCTGTTGCGAAAGCGCTTGGATCCGGAATCGGAGAGACGTACGTCGTCATCTTCGCATTCTTCTTCGTTGCGAACAAATCGATGTTGGGTTTCCCCCAATGGTCGAACAGACGATCCGCCACACATTGATTTAGTTGCCATTCCGTGGGTAAAACACTCATCCTTCGGCTCAATGAGTCTGCTAGCAGGTTTAACCTTCCCGGAATATGAACTGCTTTCAAGGTAATCTGGTGATCCAGACACCAACAAAGCAGTTTCCATGTCATCATACAGAGACTGGGCGACTTCGTTCCGCCCTGGCGGTTTATGTAAGTCACAACTGTTGAGTTGTCTGAACGAATAAGAACAATCTTGCCCTGAACTTTCTGTAAGAAATGTTCCAGGGCCAGGACTACTGCTTTTAGCTCCAGTAGATTTATATGTTCCTTTGACTGTTCCAGATTCCAAAGCCCTGATATCGTGTACTCTTCCAGGCAAGCTCCCCAGCCCTCCATCGATGCATCTGTATACACAGTCACCTGAGGGTGGGGAGGGGTCAGCAAAACCCCCGGCAAGAGATTCTCTGTATTCAACCACCATTGCAGGTGGTGAATGAGAGGCGCCAACACTGACACATTCGAGTCCAGCGAACCTGTACTCTGGGTCCATTGTGTCATGAGAAATAACTGGATCGGCCGCCTGCGTAAGGCGGCCTGAGGAATGACTGGTTCCAATGAAACCATCAACCCCAGCATTCTCAAGTAAACCCGTGCCAGGACATGACGACTGTCGCACACTGACTGAATTAATGAGATGAGTTTCTGAACTCTCTCCTGAGTAGGATAAACATATCCTGTCTCTAGATCGAAGAACATCCCCAGGTAAACAAACTTCTGGGATGGAGTCAGCTCTGATTTTGGGAAATTGATCATCCAGCCTAAGTCTGTGAGAGTTTTCAAAACAATCTCCAGATTGGCCGACAAACTTTCCCGGGTGTGCGCTTTCAACAGCCAGTCGTCTATGTACGTGTGGACTGCTATGCTTCTCCTGCGGAGGTATGCTGTGATTGCAAGAACCACACGGGTGAAAACCCGAGGAGCCGTGGAAATTCCGAAGGGCAACACCCTGAATTCCCACTGTCTGCCCTGGAATGCAAATCTCAGGAAGCGACAGAAACTCCCGTGGATGGGGATGTGGAAATAAGCGTCCTTCAAATCTATCGACGCCGTCCACATCCCCCTCTCCAACCCCGCCAACACCGAGCGCACCGTTTCCATCTTGAAACTGGGCGTCTCGATGAACTTGTTCAGTGGCTTGAGGTTGAGAATCGGTCTCCACCCTCCGGTGCGTTTTGTTACCAAGAACAGGGTTGAATAGAAGCCCGGACACCTTTGTGCCGGCTGAATAGCTCCTTTTTGTACGAGGGAATTTCTCTCCTCCTCGATACACAACCTTTGATCTGGATCCAGACTGGCACCAGAGACAGTCGCGACGGCGGGCCTGTCATCCACTCTGGATGATACCCCACGGAAAGCCATCGCAAGACTAAACGGTCCTGAGTTAACCGTTCCCACTCTTGCATGTGGTCGGCTAGCCGGCCTCCCACCGGTCCACCTAGGGACCGCGGTGAACACAAGGCATGCAAGAGCGGCACTGTCTCCGTCGCCATACACACCGGCGTGGTCCTTACCGCGGTAAGCGCCCTGTCAGGAACGATAACCACGCCCAGATCCTCGCGCGCCCCGCCCCGCCCCGCGCGCACCTCGGTGCACGGGCGGCTGCCTGGCTGACGGCGGCTGAGGAGCCTGCGCCCCCCCTCACTGCTGGCCGAATCGCACGCGGCCGAGGCCGGCGCTGCGACGGCGGCTGGCCTCTGACTTGGCCAGCACCACCTCGAGCCTGCAGGGGACGATACGCAGGGGCCGCGGCGCGAACGTTAGCACGACGCAGCACCTCAAACTGTTCGCGCAGCGCCCTCTGGTTATTCACCAGGGTGACCGTCTCCTGGAGGTGGCGACATCCCTCACCTCCAAAAAGACCAGGACCCGTCATAGGCGTACGGAGTAGCCTATTATACAGGTCCTGAGACGGGCACAGATTGTCCAGGGCAAACGTGCGTCTTGCCCGGACACTCCTGGTCACCGCCCGCGTCATACAGTCCAGCGCCAGGTTAATACCATCCTGGATGGTTCGCTGGACCGCGAGCGGGCTTGGCTGGCGCGATGCGGATGCCGTTACTACCCCCTGTAACAGCTGGGAGACGTGGGACAGAGCGGCGATCGAAGCCCTCCCACTCTCCTCCGCATCACGCAACGCGGTATTCGCCGAACGCAACGCGTTCGCGCACAAGACCCCCGCGTCAGAACGGGAGCCTGGCCGCGTATCCTCACCCAAAGCCGCGCGGTCATCCACGCTGGGCTTGGGTACCACACCGTACCGCTGGTAGTCCAGGGGCACGATGCGACAACGCCTGGCCACCTCGCGAGGGGCCTTCGCGAGACGTCCACTCGTGTTAATGGACGACTCCGCCGCCTTGAACATGTCAACGACATGCTCCGCCAGCGGCAGAGAAGGCATAGCGTTAGCAGTTGGTTTCCCAGCTAACCACGGCGTGTGAACACGGTGGCTAGACGACTGCTCCACGGGCAGATCAGGCCTAACGCTCACCAACCACTGGCAAGCGTCATACCAATCCTGCTCCGTGGCTAACTGCGAGCGCTCTACAAGACGGGGTCCTTCGTCTTCCTCCTGAGCGCAAGCAGTAGAGCTTGACGGCGTGTACGCTGATACACCTGGCAAGCCAGGGAAAACATGCGGGCCTGACAGCACCGGCATATGAATATCACTGGTTTGACCAGGAGCAGGCACCGCGGTAGAGCGCGGGGTATATATAGCCCCACCACGGGCCCGGCCAGCACCAGCTACACGCTCGGCAAGCCGAGGTATGCGGTACCGCTGGCCATCAGCAGCGCCCTGGGCCACCACCTGAACCGCGGACCTTACTCCAGGGTGAGTAATACCGTGGAAAAAAGCGCCTGTATTCCCCGCGAGGGGTGCACAAACGTCTTCATCCATGTCCACGTCGTCAGACGGCGACCCTAGCAGGTAATCCTCATCACCCTGGTCAGAAAGATTAGACCCCGGGTCAGCAAAGAGAGCTAACCCGGGCTGACCAGGAACGGTGCCATAGGAGGTACTGGCCACCGCGGCGTGCGGATACCCCTGGACTGATAAGCAGCCAGCGGGTTCCAGCGACAACCGTCCACGGTCCCCTATCGGCGCGGCAATAAGCCTGCTGCCAGGGTCGTGGAACGCCCCCTCTAATGGGGCCACCTCTGAATCGTCGGACAACGGAAGCGGACTAAGGAAAATCGATCCAGAGGCGGGGATTACCTGCTCCGAAGCCGATGATGAGGACAATAAAGGATCTGGTCCAGGAAGCATGCCACGAAGCAACCCTGGAACCAAATCTTTTATTGTCCTCTTCATCTCTCCCAACATCTCGGTCCGGAAGGTCTCCATATCCACCGCGGACGAGACCTTCCCCTTACCCTTCCTACTTACAACCTCTCGTTTCCGCTTCTTCTTCTTCTCCTCCTCTACCACCTTGTCCGTCGCCTGTAAGCAGCACAAGAATTCGGACATTAACTCGCCCCCCCAGTGCTTACATATGTCACAATTAATCAAGGGACCACAAGGGCTACATCGATAACACAGATGCGGCCAGAACTTTACATGCATAAAACGTCCACAGGACGCGCAACCCGGTCCCTGAAACAGGCCAAAGGACAAGGAGTATGAGCAACTAGTTAAGCTTAGAAACTCAAACCAACTCAAAGAGAAGGAAAACGATCATAAAGATCAAAATACATCAGAAACCAGCATAGCGCTTGAATTGCTGATAAATACATAGCCAGGCTGATTATGACGTCATTAATCCCGTGACAGGAAAAATTCGATCCCAACAAAACATCCCAGTGCAAGGACGAATTGTATGCTGAATGGATAAGTTGACTACACAACCATCAGATACATATAGATAACTCTTTTCTGGCAAAAATGTTAATTATCTCCCTTTGTTTGTTTACAATAATTAACATCACCACATTATCAATAACTAGATACCTGACACTTTGTATAGACAAACCATCCAACGTGACGAACCGGAAACTCCACCATCTGCACGCCTCTTAACTCTCTCCACCTCATGGGGAAGGAATTGGATCAAGAGGGCAAAGTGAGAAGACCTTTATACCAGGCCTCCAACTCACTGGACATAATTTTTCATTTGGTTAGATAACCTAACAGTGTTAGTAGGAAATGGAACCATGGTGGAGAGAAAACTAACTCTCTGATACTGTGACGTCACCACCCAGCGTCATACAGACCTGTGGACATAAACAGAAAGAGAAATTAGTCCTAGGTAGCACCGAGTTGATATAACCCAACCAACCAAGGCGCTTATCACGGTAAACGCGAGTCCCGGAAACACAATACACCGGGAAGAAAACTCGCTAATTTTACTAGAAGTCACCTGATTTAAAGGTCCTCCGTCCTCCTGTGGCGACGTATTCCTATCCGCCATCCAAAAAAGTGACTAACACTCCAAACAAACACCACTTAAACAGTTTAAGAGAGCGAAAAAGCTATTGAACAAAAAAACATGTGTGATCTCTTTGCCAATAATCTAGCAAAGAGGAAGTGCTAGTCTGCGCATGCGCGGTGGTGGGGCTGGCATCCGCCAGACTACGCTCTGACTCCCTGCCCACTAGGGGCGCCTAACTGTTTTAATCTGAGTGTTTATTGAGTGAAAGCCAATATTTAGCAATATCAAAAGTATTAGGGAGGTAAGTATACTCTTGAAGTGAAAAGGATGATGTTATAATCAATGACATCATGACTGATATAGATAAGTTCGTCAAGAATGCATAATTGGTGACAGACTAAGCATTGTTGTACGAATTGTATGTCTTAACTATTTAATAATAAACATGCTGTTGAATATTTTGAAACTAATTTGACTGGCCGCTATGGCAGCAATAACACAGTCAAATTAGTATCAAAATATTGAACAGCTTACCTGCATAGTTTTCTCGAAATTGATAGTCATGGAGTTCAGGGATTGATCGATCCCAACACGAGCGGGGGTGTGGGTGGAGCTTAACTAGAGATGGGCGGGGCATAGCTAAAAATGCAAAGGTCCATTGCTTGGAAAATAAATGTATATATACAGCAATTAATAGAATATGCAACATAAAAATAAAATTATATGAATCTCAAATCTAGAAACTAAACTTAAACAACAGTCCTACCAAGATCAAGTCGCATCTGTGCTTGCTCATAATGGACAGTCTTATGAAGGATCATAGTGATGATGATCGCTAGCACAAATACTTTTAGTGGCTGAGTGACCAAAGCACTGGTCAAGAATGAGGTGAAGAATGAAACTAGCCACTCCACACTTTTCGCGTAGCCATATTTGAGTCCATACAACATGACAAAGAAAGAACAGATGATCGAAGCAGCTAAGCACACAAACCAGGCAATGTAAAGAAACCACCAAGGCAAACTGGAAGAAAGAAAACATATGGGCTCGAACGTTTGACTGCTGAAGTTCAAATTACAGTGGTCTATAAATAAAGGAGTGCTCAACCTCAAATTACAATAGTTTATAAATGAAGGAGTGCCAATAAACATTTAACTTTAAATTTTCGAAGTACAATTTAACACAAATAGACAAATCAATTACAATAAATCATAAATTTTCTTAAAATTGATATCTGAACATTCAGTAACTAAGGGCGATAACTTTTATCAGGTTTTGGTAAGTATCAGCAGTTACCTCCCTTATGATAGAACGATAGAAGTCATTCTGAATCATTATTACCCACGCATATGGTTGGTGTGAGTATTGAGATCGGTGCCATCTGTCTGTCTCTCTGTCTGCCTATTGAGCTGCCAAGTAGGAAATGGTTAAATCTTACCTACCACCAGATGATGTGCCTTTGCTTGACTTCTTTTCTTTAACAATCTTCTTTGGAGGCCGTCCTAACAGTTCAAGCTTATCCAAACACTCATCAAGCAGTATGTTGGCATTTTCGAGATCTTCGTCGTCATCATCATCATCATCCTCACCACCATCATCATCAACAGTAGCAGTTTTTTCTTCTTTATCGTCCCATCCAACAGAATCCATTCTATCATATATACTTAGAAAGGTAACATTAGAACAGCTTAAAAATGTGTCAAGCTTTCCTGTGTCCTTACTGTCGCTATTTACGTTTAATGTGCCATCATTATTATTTACAGGATTAAACGTCATCGAGTCAGTTTCTGTTACTTCAATATAAACTGCTGCAGGAGAAACATTGGTTCCGCCAGATGTACTTGTACCAGGAATTTCAATATTCTGCACATTCAAGTTATTAAACACTATCAATTCTTTCTCTTGAACAGACAAACTATCAGTTTTTCTTATCTTATGTGATCTAATAAAGTTTGTTAATCTTACTGGTTTTAATTTTGTCCAATTAAATTTAAATCGTGGTCTATTTGAACTTGACATACCAGTATCTGTTGAAACAGTTTCAATTGGGATTTCACAAGAATTTGGAGCATGGTCTGTATTTTTCGGACTATTTTGCATCGAAAAAGTTGTATATTTAAACCTGGATGGCAGCAACCTATACAACCTTTCAAACCTAGAAGATGGAGCAATAACATCAGTAGCTGATGAGTACACATCATTTGAATTCTCTAGCTCATTCTCGTTCATGCTTGTCTCATATCGAACTTTCTTGTTTTTATCTGGTCGTGATTTCACTCTCGTAAACAACTGTATCACCAGAAAGTTTATCGGAAACATAATGAGGGCGGTTTCAACACCAATAACTAACGCTGATATTGAAATAACGATCTTAGCATCACCAATCTGATCTTCGGGATCATCTGTCGGAATACCAAAAAACATGATATTCGTGAACATGGCTGTCAGGAGCAGTGTTAAAGCACAAGATAGCCTCTGAACGCGAGTAAACTGACAATGGACAGGCTTTGTAAAGATACTAAACCACAGATGACCAGACCGCATATCTGATGTCGACTTGAACATGAACTGATAACGACGATTACGAGTCATCTGTGTTGTGGACTTGGCTGGAAGTTTTGCCATGGTTTTCACACGGGTAGAGCTTAATTCTAGCCAGTCGTTGTATAAGAAAGTCCACGTCCTCTCTGTCTGTATGTCTTTGATAATCACCTCTTTGAGAAACCTACAAGAGGCATGGAAAGACACTAGAAATACACGGTGAGAGACAGAAATAACTGTGTAACCTTTTCATGGCCAAGCCGGTAAAAACCAGCTTCAATCTTGAGGAATGTCTATTTGCAGATCAAGAGAACAATTTTGAAAACGTTACCACTGAAATGACAGTGGTCAATTATCAAAGATAGTCTTCTCTTGGCCTACAAATGGACATTCAGTAATGTAAATGCTTAATCTTCTTGACAAATCTTAAACATTAAAGGGCTATAAACTCACTATGCCCTTACTAGGGAAATGACCAATGCCAAAATCTGACATACTTAGGTGTGTGACATGACTCTCATTGACTATAAGTTAGTAAGTCTGTCGGTCAAATGCTTGACATTTATGACAAAAACAATCAATTGAAACTAATAGTAACAATAGTATCTATGGGGACTGGATGATGTTTATACTCATTTGACATCGCGAAATTCCTTAAGATTTCATGAGAATTGCACAAATTGCATGACCTTGATGACGAAATAATGGTGCTCATACATTGTATATGTTTTCATTCTACAGTACAGCTCATAAATAGGTTAACATGTTTCTAAAACAAAAACAGAAACATGTTAGTTAGTACAATCTTGAACACGAAGTAAAAAATGTTCTCGATATTTTGGAGCTAATTTGATTGGAAGACATTGCTGCCTTAGGTAGCAATGACTTTTAATCAACTTAAGTTCCTAATAATTCAACAGTACGTTTTATTTGGTTTTGGAAACACGTTAAGTTATTTCTGAAGTGTGTTGTATGATTCTGTGCAATAGTTAACTTTCTGGATCAGTGAAATCTCATTTTTAAACTCGAAAGCCCAAATATGAAAAACCAATTCTAATTTAATGCATATTTTGTTGAATACATGTATTTTGAAACTAATTTGACTAGGAGCTGCTGCTGACACTCTGGCAGCAGCAGCTTCAACTGAACCCTTTAATGGTCACACTGGTCAATTGATACCAGTCTCTGTTATGGTCTTGTGTAATGTTAATTTACAGGCCAAGAGAATACATGTACCATTTTTGAAAATTTATCACTTGAATGCGTGATAAATTTTCATAAATTGCATTCTCTTGGACTGTAAATGGACATTCAATAAGACAATAATTAAATTTCTTCACTAAATTTGACCATTAAAGGGTCAAGTTCATGCCTACGTGTCTGAATGTCTTGAAATAGATATCCTGAACATTGGTGTTCAAGAGTTAATTATTCATGATTTTCTCATGAGTTATAAATCATACTGATATTCAAGGATTCCTAAGCATTGACTCTAAATTCTCAGAATCTTTTGTATATCAGGATTTCCATAACCAGTACGAACGATGACAGAATGAATTGATTGTTAAAATAATACACTCAATAGAGGGATCCAATCTATAACTCAAGTATTTATTGACATAATCAAGAGGGATCCATTTCTAGCTATGCCGCGCCCATCTCAATATAGTTAACCTCTGCTCATCTAGAGCTGGGAGATATTGGATTTTGTAGACGAAAACTCAACCCTGACAAAAATCATGGCCCATAGCACAAACGGAACATCTGACATTACTGATCACCACTAGCATGGATTAAGGTGATCTAAAAGTCACATGTGATATATACATCAAGCATTAACTTCGTATTTTATGCTGTTCTCGATGTTTTATTCAACCATTTAATGAATTTCTGTTGTAAAAAATGGAATTCCCAAAGCTCAAATCTGATTGGTTAAGATGGAAATATGTCTAAACACACATTCGACCAGGCAAATATACTTAACTAATGGCAACTCTTCTCCAGTTGAATGCACTATTTTCGACTGGTCTATAATCATGGCGGTTTGATATCAATCTGAGATGTCATTGGATTCTGATTTTAGAGGGGCGTATTTTCCTCTACATACTTATGGATGGTTATTGCCGGTTCTGCCATTTTTGGAGGTTGGGCAACTTTTTTGGGCGGTTGTGGTCAACTTCACCGGTTGTAATTGTTACCGGTTGTTTTTGGTGGCATTCAGGTCTTGTGTAGACCTGGCAGCTTGCGTGTCCGAACCTACTGAGTTTAGACTCTGTGTGGACAGCGGAGGTATTGTGACTATCTCCGTTTCCTGTGGCAACAGTTTGCTGGATGAATCAATTGTGAAATGACAGATGATAACAATGTAGTCAGTTATATGAGCTACTCATCGAAGGTTGTTAAGCCTGATGCTTGGTCTTGATGTGAGACCAAAAGTCTGAATGATCTGGACTGGGATTTTCTTCCGTTTTATACCCTTCCTGGGCGAGCCTGTGGATTGAGTCGATCTTGACTATATATGGGCAGAAAACAACCTTCGACGAGTAGCTCATATAACTGACTACGTTGTTATCATCTGTCATTTCACAATTGATTCATCCAGCAAACTGTTGCCACGGGAAACAGAGATAGTCACAATACCTCCGCTATCCACACTGAGTCTAAACTCAGTAGGTTCGGACACGCAAGACGCCAGGTCTACACAGACCTGAATGCCACCAAAAACAACCGGTAACAATTACAACTGGTGGAGTTGACCACAACCGCCAAAAAAAGTTGCCCAACCGCCAAAAATGGCAGAACCGGCAATAACCAGCCATAAGTATGTAGGGGAAAATACGCCCCTCTAAAATCAGAATCCAATGACATCTCAGATTGATATCAAACCGCCATAGGTATTCTCATCAGACCTGGACGATGAAAACTCCACCTCATGGAGAACACAAAGAATGTCTTTGGATACACCAGCTCCACCCAATAGAGCCTATAGGCACAAACCGAGCAGGATAAGGGACGCCCTTTCCCTGGACCAACACGCCCACCACGGGCAGACACGCCCAGTATGTTATTATTCTTTTAATTCTACGGTGTTCTTAAGAATCGATCTCTTCAGCCAGATTATATGTTTCTACGCATTTTTGGCGACGTCATCACCATCGCCATAGACGTCACACATTGACGTCATACCCATTGTCATCACCTTGCATCCTTTAAAGATGCTCTTCAATATGGCACCTCTAGGAGGACTTCAGCACAAATAAAAGACCAAAGACGCATAACTCACAGAGTTGTCGTGCTTCTTTATTTTATCATTTTATTTTTTCAAAACAAATTTTGAAACAAAAATTTACATAACTTCAATATCTAACCAGTTTTGATTTTGACTTTGTCTAACTGTGATATATAACTCACCATTTAATACACCAAACCATCCAGACTGGACAAGGACATCCCACACACACCTTCTCTATCAATCCTAACACCCACACCATAGTTGCCATATCAGAACAAAGTGGAACCCAAAATGCCCACTCCCAGTTCACAAAACTTCGCCTCTGATGAGTTCCGCTCAAGGAACGAAATGCCATGAAGTCTGAATCAAAAACAGTGTTGACCACTCATGATCATTACCCATACAAGCAGGCAAAAAATCTCCACTAAAGGAGCAATACCTCTACGATCTTGACCTTCAGAAAACCCTTGGAAATCTTTTACCAAAATGACCTACAACCGGTTAAAAATCCTGAACCGTCAAAGTTTTTTCAACCTCCAAAATGGACACAACCAGTAAAAAACTCACAACCAGTAAAAATGACCACAACCGCCAAAAAACGGTCACAAACCGCCAAAACTGGTAAAAAAGTCACAACCGCCAAAAAACGGTCACAGGCTGCCAAAACAGGTCAACCGGTAAAATGTTTGACCAGGCTGCCAAACCCCCAAAAATTCCAAACGGGGGAACCGCCAATCTGGTTCTTTTCTGCCCATATATAGTCAAGATTGACTCAAACCACAGGCTCGCCCAGGACGGGTATAAAAGGGAAGAAAATTCCAGTCCAGATCATTCAGACTTTTAGTCTCACATCGAGACCAAGCGTCAGGCGTAACAACCTTCGACGAGTAGCTCATATAACTGACTACGTTGTTATCATCTGGCCTATAATCATGTCAATTATATATAGTTGGCCAGTTGAACATGCACTAGTTCTACATTTCTAGTAAATCTGGCAGTCTGATCAGTTACGATTAACATTGACAGTCTATGTACCATACATCAAAGCGAACGGCCGCTGAAGACGTGGAGCTAACACATTTCATCCTATAGGCTTGCTACAAAGTATAAGATATATAATTCTAAAATGGACACTGCCTATTAGAATGTATAAGATTAAAAAAATTCCAAGCTATTTTTATCAATATAATCAGCTACATGTAGCTTAGTCCGACCGATTTTTTAAATCTTATTTCTAACATTTTAATATAAACTAGATATAAATCAAATAATCCCCCTGCAATGCCAGCCATGTTTGTGGGATGACATAATCCCACTGATTTGGGTAGACATATGAATGGATACACAGACATATGGGAGCTAATAATTATAAACTAGCCACATGAGATTACTAACCTATTCAATAACACATTCAAGTAGAAGGTTTAGCACGGTTGGACGGACATAAATTCAGAGACAAAGGGATGGATGGATGTAGGGATGGGCTGACTGACCCAAAAAAAAATGTACATTTCCCTAGTACCATAGCCAATGTTCCCATGAAGTTTTGTCACAATACTCCAAGCAAAGATAAAGTTATTGAACGAAAACCCAAAATTTGCACGGATGGACAGTAGGTCAGGTTGATTTTGGAAATGTGAACTTGGATTGGTCTAGATACAAAGCTATTAGTGCAAGGTTAATTGTACCCTAACTCATTCATGCAAAAATGATTTTGTTTTCTGAGGAATTTTTTATATTTATATACATATCAAGCTTGTTTTTCTATCATTATTATTTTTTTTAAGCGATCATTTATTTTGTTTATTTTCAGGTACATGTATTTCAATAATCTGTAGAAAAATGGGCTGCAATCATATAATTTAATTTATTTTCGAATATTTCACAAAATATGATTTTTTATTTCGTATACTTTCAGATTTTCCACAAAAATGGGTAGAAAACGGAAATCTACAGTAACTCGAAGTGATGCTGCTAAAAAATTCTGTGGCCAGCCATCCACCCTGGAGAAAACAGAACCTCCAACTAACCGCCAAGTGATTCAGTACAGTTATTTTCTGCAAAACAGTAACCCGGACATGAACGATTATGACATAGCCAAAGTGATTGCGAATGACATCAATGAAATTTGGCGGACTGTGAATCCCCGGCTTCCGTTGTATGATAAATATTACGTTGTGAAACTTGTGGATAAATTGTGCTTCAAAAAAGTGAAAGGGATAAATAGAAAATCTCTTTCTTCAGTTATAGAACAGAATCTAGAGGATAAATTAGATAAACTATTCGACATTTCTGCTTGCACTTGTAAATTACCAATCCGTTCATGTGATGACAATGTTGTGAAATGCAAAAATGAGAATTGTCAAACACAGCACATTATTTGTACTTGTCCTCCGTCAAAGAAGGTTCCAATAGAAGAAAGAGAATACTTGAGAGATCAAAGGGCGAAAATTGGACCCAAAGGTGCATACCAGTTAGGGCCTGTGGATAAAGTTGCTATGAAAAGAGATCAAAGGGCTGCAGTAGAAGCTGAAAGATTGTAAAGTCAGATACAGAAGCAGCAGGAAGCGAATGTGGCTAACTTCGCGTCAATCTCTTCACAGGATATACATTTAGGCAGCACGGAAGAGTCTGAAAGATCAACTGGTGGTGAAGACGACGAGTTTATACCAAGTCGGGAGCCAAGTGGAGCCTACAGTTTTCTCAAAACCCAAGATTCGCCATGGAACTAGTCCGTGGCGATGTTTCATCCAGTCTTGGGGCAAGTCTTGCAAACGCCTTCCTCTTGGACTTAAAAGCAATGGACCTGCTTAAATCCGATTTTGATGTGAAACAGATAATACTAGATAAATCGAAAATTGACAGAGAAAAAGCTAGGATGAAAGACGTGAGTGATGAAAAGCATAATGTGGGTTTGGAAAGGTTTGTGTGTATAGGGATAGATGGAAAGGTTGACAAGGATACATTATTGTACAGAGAGGTCAAGAATGAGAGTGGCCATACTACACTGAAGAAAGGCAGGGATAAAAAGCACCATTTGACTTTTACCAAGGAATCAGGAACGGAAAGTGGAGAATACCTTACGCACAGAGTGCTCCCATTGATGGGAGCGACTGGTCTTCTACAGGCAGAAGAAACTGCTAGTGTGTTGGATGAATTCAACAGCATTGAAACTCTTAAAGCTGTGTTGCTCGATAACCCAAGTACAAACACTGGGTGGGAAAGTGGCCTGGTAACATGTCTTGAAAAGAAAATTGGTCGTAAACTACATACCATAGGCTGTTCGCTCCATCAAAATGAGCTGCCTTTCCGAGCTGTGTTTAAGCATTTGGATGGTAGCACCTAAAGTCCTACTGCTTTCACGGGTCCGCTTGGCAAACTTTGTGACAATGACTATCAAGATCTTCCACAAGTTGAATTCACCAAACTCAGTGGCCCCATTGACGACATGCACTTTCCTGAAGAGACACTGAAAGATCTTAGCAGTGACCAGAGGCTTCTCTTGGAGTATGTGCTTGGAATATCCAGGGGTGAAGTAAACCCAAGATTTGCTGCCTGGAAAATTGGACCATTAAACCATGCAAGATGGCTGACGTTGGCGATTAGACTGATGAGTTTGTGGATTAGAAGTGCTTATCCTCCAGAGCTCCATGATAAACTTTACCAGGCGATCAAGTACATTGTGGAGGTATATGCAGTTAGTTGGTTTGAGACAAAAAGGGACAGTAAGTTCCACAATCAGCAAAAGTACATCTTCAACATGATTCAGAGGATCAAGCTGCAATCTGATGACATTCGCGGTGTTGCTTTCAACAACCTAAAGTACAATGCTTTTGCCCTTCTTCCAGAGAATATGTTGTACTCCATGATACAATCTGATGACTTGGAAGTGAGAGAAGTTGCTTTAAAGAAAATTATGTCCATCAGAAAGGGAAAATCAGTATCGAAGAAAAGGTTGAAGAAGATCACAGCCATCAACTTTGAGGCTACCCATTGGTCAGAACTAATCAACCTTTCTCAAAGTGGCATTTGTGAACCTGCTCTCACAGAGGACTTTTCTGGCCACGAACTTCAGGAAGCATTGTTAAATGGCACCGAGCTGGAACTACCTGTGCTGCCTTCACACTCTCAAAGTGTTGAACGTGCCGTGAAGCTGACATCTGAAGCTTCCCATACGGTCTACGGCCTTGAATCAAGACACAAACATATTGTGACTAAAGTTCTCAGTCGCAAAATGAGGCCTTTCTTTGCTTCTAAGGGTTATTATAGTGAAACTTATGACGAACTTGGGATCTGATATTGTTAACTTGATTCTCTTTATGTCATTTTATTTATTTTGCCACTTAAAATCAGATTTGTTCCGCATTTTAAAAGTAATCATTATGATTTATTAAAAAAAATAGTGAAGAAACCCGGTACTTTTGTGCATATATTTGGCAATATTGCTAATCGGTTTCCTCAAAAAGCGGCCCAAGCTAGAGATGTGATTTTTTTTCTCAGTCAATATGATACTAAGCTCTGAATATCTCGACTAGTCCAAGAGTCGTATTTCGAAAAATGTGGAAAATCAATCTGCCCTAATGGACAGACACAAATTCAGAGACAAAAGGATGGATGGATGGAGGGACAGGCTGACTGACCCACAAAATAATGTACATTTCCCTAGTACCATAGCCAATGTTCCCATGAAGGTTCCTCACAACACTCCAAGCAAAAATAAAGTTATTGAACGAAAACCCAAAATTTGCACGGACGGACAGACACGAATTCAGAGACAAAGGGATGGACGGACAGAGGGACGAGCTGACTGACCCACAAAATAATGTACATTTCCCTAGAAACATAGTCAATGTTCCCATGAAGTTGCCTCACAATACTCCAAGCAAAGATAAAGTTAATGAATGAAAACCCAAAATTTGCACAGACGGACGGCCACAAATTCAGAGACAAAGGGATGGATGGACAGAGGGACGAGCTGACTGACCCACAAAATAATGTACATTTCCCTAGAAACATAGCCAATGTTCCCATTAAGTTTCGTCACAATACTCCAAGCAAAAATAAAGTTATTGAATGAAAAATCCCCACAGACCCCCCTTGCGGGTTGGTCTGTTGTTTTATTAACCACTATAAAAACATACTTACCGTTCAATCACTACTTGCTAAATCAATTATCTGCATTTAGCTATCAGAATAAGATTTTTATGCCTGCATACACAACTCCCCATGCCTATTCCTATTAATATGGACCCTCAACCAGGCTACTGGTTAAGTCCATCTCCAGCATACTGACAGCTATAGACTGGCACCAGTCTATACTCACCCCATAGTGACGCTTGTCACTAAGCGCGCTTGCGCATGCGCACTGGAGCCCAAATAGGAAACAGATTCACTTCTAAATATAAGTGCTAAATATTAACGGCCAATTCTCAAATCTTACCACATGGTGTGGCTGAGACCGGGTCGTAGTGATTGAACGGTAAGTATGTTTTTATAGTGGTTAATAAAACAACAGACCAACCCACAAGGGGGGGGTTTGTGGGGGGGGGTTATTATTACACCACAAAACCATCCATTACCGTTCAATCACTACTTGCTAAACCCGTAGATTTGGTCAGTGCCCCATTTAAACATTAGGTGGGAGGAGATTTGAGACTCAACAAACAAGGATAAAAATCGAACTTAAAGAAATAAATAAGAACCAAAAGAAAATTCTCACCATTTCTCACAGACGCACAGTCCTAACGAAAATAGTGGAAAGTGTTTGGTAAATGGTCTTCGGCTTTTTTAGTTAAAATAGTATGCTACGAAAGAAGGAGGCTGCTGCACTCTGGTCTTTGAGATAAAAGGATGTAAAAGTGGATTCAGATTTCCATCCTGCCACCTGCATGACCTCATCTAAAGACGAACCGTCAAAAGAGCGAAAGAAGTAGCCATACCTCTAACACATGGGCTTTTAATTTGATCTGGTGAGATTATCTCATAACAAAGTTAATTGTCTCACAATTCCATCTGGCAATTGTAGATTTTGAGACCGGCTTAGATAACTCTTCCGCGTAGGAACCCCATAAATGGGATGGATCGACTCTTTTAAAATCTGTTCGCTGTTTGTAGGTTCTTAGTGCCCTAACAGGACACCAAAATTTATCGGATAGCGAAAAAGACGATAAAGATTTTAAAATGATCGGACTAGCAGGAAAGCGGTTAGACTGAGTTTTAGATAAAAAGTCCCTTCTGGGATATAAAACCAAACCGTCTCCTGAAACTATAAATCTATCCATTTTAGTAGAAAGAGCATGAATCTCTGAACACCTTCTAGCAGAGGCAGCAGCAACAAGAAAAACAGCTTTGAGAGTTAGAAGCTTAATACTGATAAAAGAAATACGTTCAAAATGGCGACCTGCCAAAACTTGAAGAACCAAAGCCAAATTCCAGGAAGGTAAAGGCTTAGCAATCGGAGGACGAATATTACCTAGACCTCTAATAAAACTATTAAGAGTCTTAGTATCCTTGACATCAGCATTCAGAAGACAAGGAAGGGAAGACGCCAGAGAAAATCTATATCCCCTGACCGTATTAGCTGACAAATGTAAAGAATTAAACAGATAGGATAAAAAATCTAATACTTGTGGTATAGAAACAGAATCGGGCACGAAACCTTGGTCTGAAAACCACTCACCAAAAAATTTTAAGTCGACCATTGTAAACTCGACAGGTTGATTCCCTTCTGGCAGAGTCAATAATTTTCTGAGATCTTGAAGAAGCCTTATTCTCGAGGACCTCAGACTCGAGATTCTCCAAACGCACAGATTGAAAATTTCTGGATTAGGATGCACACAAAGACCTCTTACTTGAGATAGAAGATCCTGGGATACTGGAAGAAGACGAGGGAAGTCTACCAGAAGATCTAGAAGGTCTATAAACCAAATCCTCTTGGGCCAAAAGGGAGCTATCTGAAGAACGTCACAATCTTGGTCCTTGACCTTCTTCAAGACTAATGGAATCAAATTGTTGGAGGGAAGGCATAGGCGAACATTCCTGTCCAGGACTGAGACAGAGCATCCACCGCCAGGGCTTGACTGTCCGGAAAAGGAGACATGTAAGAGGAGATCTGGGCATTCAGAAAGGTCACGAACAGATCTACTAGAGGACGATCCATAAGACTGAAAAACGCTCAGACAACCGACCTCTTTAACTGCCACTCTGTGTGGGCGAACTTACTGGGACGTGACAGTTGGTCCGCCAGAAATTCAGACTGCCTGGGACATGGGAGGACACTAGAAAAATCTGCCTCTTGCGGCACCACAAGAGAAGATTCCACACTTCTAGACAAAGGAGAGACGACCTTGTACCTCCCTGCCTGTTGATATAAGACACCACTGTCGAATTGTCCGACCGAATCGAGACTTTGAGACCTATCACAAGATCTGACCATGAAAGGAGAGCCTTCTTGACAGCCCACAACTCCAGAATGTTGATATGGGCTATCGACTCATCCAGGGACCAAAGGCCGGAAACTGACAGGGAGTCCCAGACTGCTCCCCAACCCTCCTGGGAAGCGTCTGTGAAGATAATCACCTGAGGGGAGGACTTTACCAGTGGAACACTCATCAGAATCAGAGAATGATCCCTCCAAAAATCTAGATGAGGGATCAAATGTTCTCTGATGGGAATCTGATGGTAAATAGAGTGGACTGACTGCTTCCAAAGGGACATTAAATACATTTGGAAGGGTCTTCATCAGCGCCGCCCAAGGAATTACTTTCTCTACGCTAACCATCAGTCCTATCACTCTTAAAAAGAATCTTGCTCTTACCATGGGAGAAGACAGGATTTCCATTGCCACTGATAAAGCCTCTATCCTTGGATCTGAGGGGAAGACTAGACCCCGGTCCAGGTCGAAAGAAACGCCTAGATGCGTAAGGATATGAGATGGAACTAGGCTTGATTTCTTTAGCTTTAAAATCCACCCTAGGTTGCATGCCAGACTGCAAACCTCTGGAAGAATTCCTGAGAGAATTGAAGAAGACTTACTTTACTAATCAATCGTCTATATAAACGTGGAGATGGATAGAACGACGGTGAAAATTTCTGCCACGGCTGAGACTATGCGAGAAAAAGAAAGAGCCGTGGTCAGGCCAAAAGACATGAAGCGAAACTGCCAAACTCGATCTTAGTAAGCAAAACTCAGGAATTTACTGAAGGAAGGGTAAATGAAAACATGAAAGAAGGCGTCATTTTGGTCAATGGAAACGACCACATACCCCGATCTAGATTGGAAAAAATCTGGGAAATGGTCTCCATCTTGACTTGGGAGTAAGAATCATGAGATTTAATCATGACATACCCCCTTGTTAAATTAAAATTAATGCAGATATGAATGTTTCAGAGTGAATAGATATCATTTTACTATGATTTAATGACAGAGAGGAAAACCTACCTTAGGCTGAACGCTCTCATGTATGTATAAATTCCTTAGAATTAACATAATTCACAAAGGAAAAAAGCTTATGATCATGTCGATAGTCACTTTAGGACTGGCGGTATGATCAGCGAACGAAAAGAAGAACAAAGAAAACTAACATGATAATGACCAAATTGTCAATTGAAAGGACCAGAGGAGACAAGAAAAAGGAATTAAAAGAGGAAAGAGCCGACACAAAAGAAGGAAGGACTATAGAAAACTCGTCCTTAAAAAGAAGAGAGAGTCTAAGCAATCCACCACAGAGACAGGGACCAGACATCCAGAGACCCTGACTGGACAAAATCTCCTCAGCCCTGACCGACTAGGGAATAGAAGAATAAGAAGAAGGATTAGGAGATGAAGAAGAAGAGATGAGAAGAGTCACCAGAGGCCATAGAATCAAAAGTTCAAATGGAAAGAGGAGAGCAAGGCCTCTTGGAAGCAAGAAGGTTAGAAAAACGTAGAATCAGAAAAGGAAAAAACAAGGGACGAATCCCTAAAAACACAAAACAATGAAAAAAACAATCAACAATTAGAAACTCAAGTTCAAAAGAGAGAACGACAGAAACAATCAGATCAGGATGATCAAAAGAGGAAGAAGGAGGAAGAGAGGAATTAAGAATAATGGAAGATGAAGAGGAAAGAACAGGACCAGAAGATCCCTGGATAGGATAGATAGACAATGAAATACGGGAAAACCCCAGAGGAGGGAAAAAAGAAGAAAGACAGAAAGAGAGAGAGGAAGGAGACCATGACTAGAAGAAAACCTTAGCAGGAGGAGCAGAGGATGAAGGAAGAGACCTATACTTATCTTACTCATTATTATTAGACTTAGAACCAATATTATCATCATGTAAAGACGGATGTCATTGAGATTGATATGCTAATAAAAGGAATGATTGATAGAATGATAATGAATCCCGGGAACATCTGGATGTTAAATACACAAAACACTAATACTTGATTATGATTAAACACTACGGGATGAAAACACAAAACAAAACGCTGAAAAACAGAGGCGATATAAAATCTAAGCAAAAAGTGTTTTCTAGCTCTTGTAATCATTAATCTTAGAGTCATTCTCTTCCCTATGAATCCACTACTGAAACTATTCCTTTCAGCGCCTGTCAGAATTAGACTAAGAATTACGCTAGAAACAGGGATTTTCGTCAAGAAAATAACTCCCTTTGGATAAAATAAATATGTCAACCTGCCGACATAAGAGGAAAAAAGAGCGCGAAAAAAGGCTGAACGGCCCGAAGACAACTGGCCATCTAAAGTTGGATGAAATTAAAAACTCATTTTATTTGCGACATCTATTAATAATGCGTAGAATACAGACTGACTTATCGACTGCAACAAAAAACCCATCCGGCAACCAGTCGGAAGAGTCGTTAATTACGTTGAAATGTTTCACTGATAAAAGAATAAATGCTGAATATCTACAATTTCAAGAGAGACTTCAAGACTGGCAATGTCTTGGAATTAATATTTTCAGCGATTAAACATTCCGATTTTAAAAGCACTTACTGAAATAAGACTAACCTGGAATCTTAATAAGAGCTATCACCGGAAATCCAAAAAAGGAAAACAGAACCGGAAGTTAATCATAGAACACCATGAAACCGGTAATGACCCTATCCCCGGATGTACGAATCCGGAAGTGAAAAAATAGGAAACGGAAATGCGCAAACCGGAAACTGAACCCGGATGTACTGTAAAAAACCAGAATAAACAAAGGACCGGAAATACGCAAAACCGGAAGTCAGACCGGATACGGAAAGAACGGAGGTAGATCCAGAAAACGGAAGTAACCCCTGTCCTGAGCACGGAAGTCTATCCGAGTCTGAATGACCCGGAAGTACACCTCTAGAAACAGAAGCGGAAGTGTACAGACAGGAATCCAAACCGGAAGCGGAAGCGCTTCTACCAGAAGACGAAAAATAATAGGAGTCCACAGACCCTGGATATCCGGCATCACCGGAAGCGCTGCTAAAACCGGAAACGGAACTAGGAACCGGATCTTGAGAACTCGGATGTCCTACAAAAACGGAAGACATACCGGAAACGGACGGAATGGAAGTAATAACCGGATCTTGACGACCTGGATTTCCTGCCAAAACGGAAGTCCTACCGGAAACGGACGCCAGAGAAGAAAGAACCAGATCCTGAAGACCTGGATGTCTTGCTAAACCGGAAGTTAAAACAGAAAAAGGAAGTAAACTCGAGTCCAGAGGACCCGAGCCCACCACAACGCAACCGGAAGAACTAGCAAGACTAGTAATCAAATTCTTGGCAATGGGCGATCTACAAAGAACCTTGACGACCGGTATAATCGAAAAATTTGCAGTAGCATAAGTACCAGCCTTATGCCAATGGACGTCATCCTCAGCCTCCGCCACCACGGCTTGTGGGTTATGCCCTTCACCCTCAAGTCTTATGTGGGTTTGACCCGGTGCACTACACGAGCCCACCTTCGAGAGCTTAGTCGCTCTAGACTTCTGCTTAGATTTCTTTTTCTTATCGAAAAATCGGCATTAGCATAAGTACCAGCCTTATGGACATCAGCCTCAGCCTCCGCGGCTTGTGGGTTATGCCCGTCACCCTCAAGTCCAGAGCTTAGTCACTCTAGACTTCCGCTTAGGAGATTTCTTAACCTGCATGGAGGTTAGAGGGATCGGTTTCCCCAATTTGTGGGAACGCCCGCTAGCCTTCGGGCTATCGTCAGAAATTAAACGAAATCTAGGATTTCTTTTTTCACGAGAGAGTTGATACTTACCTCCCTAATACTTTTGATATTGCTAAATATTGGCTTTCACTCAATAAACACTCAGATTTAAAACAGTTAGGTGCCCCTACTGGGCAGGGAGTCAGAGCGTAGTCTGGCGGATGCCAGCCCCACCACCGCGCATGCGCAGACTAGCACTTCCTCTGACTAGATTATTGGCTGACACACATGCAACTATTAAGAGCCTGAAGACCGAGCCTCTGTGGGGTGGAGAGGCCGGGTCCGTATCTAGGGAGGTAAGTATCAACTCTCTCGTGAAAAAAGAAATCCTAGATTTCGTTTATTTCACTTCAAGAGTATACTTACCTCCCTAATACTTTTGATATTGCCAGAATTCGAAAGTGAATCTGGCGGGAGGGAGGCGAGGTCAAAAGACCAGCTCATCCCTATACGCTTTTCTGCGTTTAAGGCACTTAAACTTCTGAAACTGTAAGAAAAAACAGTCAGGATTTGACTAACCATCGGATAACACTACCGATGTATGAGAGATGACCGATGTCATATGCGCTCCCCCCCCTCCTTCCTGGGAGGAAGAGTCGCCTGACCTCAATGTCCTATACGCTCTCTACGTACAAGTGCCATGTACTACAGGACAGAGACGAAAAAACTCCATTTTCGTAACTCTCAACAATGAACCACACAAATACACAAACCATCACCATATTAATAACGGGTAATCGTGACAATACAATCAACAACGGACAACACATGAACAAGACTGACCTTGTTGAAATGGCTGCTGACATCATCTTCCCAACGGTAAAGACTGATGCAGGCCCAAACAGTGGGTGTTTCCATAAATTAATTGTGAAATATATAAGTAATGAGGAAAACCCTCCTCAAAAAATATAAACCGAGTTATTTTCTCAAAATCGACAAGGCGAGAGGATTAGAGGTGTCACGGAGATAATGGTCTGTAAAACTTGACTCACAGTGCCACTGAGCCACCGACATAATATCATCCACAGGGACCCCATTAAATAGGGCCGTGGATGCCACTACGCCGCGGACACTGTGAGCCTTGGCCACGTCAACCTGCTTCCCGGTGGCGGATTTATGGCAAAACTGAATGCATTCCACAATCCACCTGGAAATGGTGTCCTTAGAAGCCCTGCCATGGGGTTCAATATATGACAACCATAACGCTGACTGGTCGGTGCGCCACTCCGCCGTACGTTGTTTGTACCGGCGCAGCGCCCGGACGGGACACCATGCTTTAGAATTAGGATCATATCTAGTTAAAGCAGGCAAAATAATAGGTTGACCTGGATATTTCAACGACTGATTTTTAGCCAAGAAATTAATCCTAGGTAGCAGCTTAAGGCCTTCCCCTGAAACCACAAAACGGTCATCCTCGGCTGATAAGGCATGAATTTCACTCCTACGCCTAGCCGAGGCCGCAGCAATTAAAAACACAGTCTTCAGTGTTAATAGTTTCATAGAAATGGAACTAAGTGGTTCAAAAGGCTTATCACCTAGTACTTGAAGCACTAGCGATAAACTCCAAGACGGAATCACAGGTGGATTCCTTGGTCTTAGATTGTCCATGCCTTTAATTAATACATTTAATGTATTTACTTCATCACTTCCCCTCTTAGCCAAGCAAGGAATAACAGACATTAATGCTGATTTATAACCAGCAATAGAGTTAGGCTTGAGGCTATAGGCATCATAGAGGTGACAGAGGAAATCAGCTACTACTTGAATAGATGAATCCATTGGATCAATACATCTTTTTGAGCACCATTCTGCAAATCTGTTGATTTTATAATTATATGCTCTGGAGGTTGACCCCCTCCTGGCTTTGGCCATAAACATGGCTGCTTGCTCAGAAAAGCCCTCCTTAATTCTAGATTCCTTGACAACATCCACGCAGTCAATCTGAACATTGACGGATTGTTGTGAAGGGCCTTGCCCTGGAAGATAATATCGTCCATCAGAGGCAGAGGAACCGGATTGCAGACCAGAAGGTCCAGCAGATCCGTATACCATGATCGGCTTGGCCAATCCGGGGCGATCAGAAGCACTTGGCATTCCTCTTGTCTGATTTTCTGAAGAATTTTTGGAATCAGGATTGCTGGAGGGAATGCGTATGCATACATTCTCCCCCAGCTGATAGCTAACGCATCTGTTGCGAAAGCGCTTGGATCCGGAATCGGAGAGACGTACGTCGTCATCTTCGCATTCTTCTTCGTTGCGAACAAATCGATGTTGGGTTTCCCCCAATGGTCGAACAGACGATCCGCCACACATTGATTTAGTTGCCATTCCGTGGGTAAAACACTCATCCTTCGGCTCAATGAGTCTGCTAGCAGGTTTAACCTTCCCGGAATATGAACTGCTTTCAAGGTAATCTGGTGATCCAGACACCAACAAAGCAGTTTCCATGTCATCATACAGAGACTGGGCGACTTCGTTCCGCCCTGGCGGTTTATGTAAGTCACAACTGTTGAGTTGTCTGAACGAATAAGAACAATCTTGCCCTGAACTTTCTGTAAGAAATGTTCCAGGGCCAGGACTACTGCTCTTAGCTCCAGTAGATTTATATGTTCCTTTGACTGTTCCAGATTCCAAAGCCCTGATATCGTGTACTCTCCCAGGCAAGCTCCCCAGCCCTCCATCGATGCATCTGTATACACAGTCACCTGAGGGTGGGGAGGGGTTAGCAAAACCCCCGGCAAGAGATTCTCTGTATTCAACCACCATTGCAGGTGGTGAATGAGAGGCGCCAACACTGACACATTCGAGTCCAGCGAACCTGTACTCTGGGTCCATTGTGTCATGAGAAATAACTGGATCGGCCGCCTGCGTAAGGCGGCCTGAGGAATGACTGGTTCCAACGAAACCATCAACCCCAGCATTCTCAAGTAAACCCGTGCCAGGACATGACGACTGTCGCACACTGACTGAATCAACGAGATGAGTTTTTGAACTCTCTCCTGAGTAGGATAAACATATCCTGTCTCTAGATCGAAGAACATCCCCAGGTAAACAAACTTCTGGGATGGAGTCAGCTCTGATTTTGGGAAATTGATCATCCAGCCCAAGTCTGTGAGAATTTTCAAAACAATCTCCAGATTGGCCGACAAACTTTCCCGGGTGTGCGCTTTCAACAGCCAGTCGTCTATGTACGTGTGGACTGCTATGCTTCTCCTGCGGAGGTATGCTGTGATCGCAAGAACCACACGGGTGAAAACCCGAGCCGTGGAAATTCCGAAGGGCAACACCCTGAATTCCCACTGTCTGCCCTGGAATGCAAATCTCAGGAAGCGACAGAAACTCCCGTGGATGGGGATGTGGAAATAAGCGTCCTTCAAATCTATCGACGCCGTCCACATCCCCCTCTCCAACCCCGCCAACACCGAGCGCACCGTTTCCATCTTGAAACTGGGCGTCTCGATGAACTTGTTCAGTGGCTTGAGGTTGAGAATCGGTCTCCACCCTCCGGTGCGTTTTGTTACTAAGAACAGGGTTGAATAGAAGCCCGGACATCTTTGTGCCGGCTGAATAGCTCCTTTTTGTACGAGGGAATTTATCTCCTCCTCGATACACAACCTTTGCTCTGGATCCCTCGGAATGGGAGTCCAGACTGGCACCAGAGACAGTCGCGACGGCGGGCCTCTCACCCACTCTGGATGATACCCGACGGAAAGCCATCGCAAGACTAAACGGTCCTGAGTTAACCGTTCCCACTCTTGCATGTGGCCGGCTAGCCGGCCTCCCACCGGCCCACCTAGGGACCGCGGTGGACACGAGGCATGCAAGAGCGGCACTGTCTCCGTCGCCATACACACCGGAGTGGTTCTTACCGCGGTAAGCGTCCTGTCAGGACCGATAACCACGCCCAGATCCTCGCGCGCCCCGCCCCGCCCCGCGCGCACCTCGGTGCGCGGGCGGCTGCCTGGCTGACGGCGCCTGAGGAACCTGCGCCCCCCTCGCTGCTGGCCGAATCGCACGCGGCCGAGGCCGACGCTGCGACGGTGGCTGGCCACTGACCTGGCCAGCACCACCTCGAGCCTGCAGGGGACGACACGCCGGGGCCGCGGCGCGAGCGTTAGCACGACGCAGCACATCAAACTGCTCGCGCAGCGCCCTCTGGTTATTCACCAGGGTGACCGTCTCTTGGAGGTGGCGACATCCCTCACCTCCAAAAAGACCAGGGCCCGTCATAGGCGTACGCAGTAGCGTATTGTACAGGTCCTGAGACGGGCACAGATTGTCCAGGGCAAACGTGCGTCTTGCCCTGACACTCCTGGTCACCGCCCGAGTCATACAGTCCAGCGCCAGGTTAATACCATCCTGGATGGTTCGCTGGACAGTGACCGGACTTGGCTGGCGCGATGCGGATGCCGTTACTACCCCCTGTAACAGCTGGGAGACGTGGGACAGAGCGGCAATCGAAGCCCTCCCACTCTCCTCCACATCACGCAACGCGGTATTCGCCGAACGCAACGCGTTCGCGCACAGGACACCCGTGTCAGAACGGGAGCCTGGCCGCGCATCCTCACCCAAAGCCGCGCGGTCATCCACGCTGGGCTTGGGCACCACACCGTACCGCTGGTAATCCAGGGGCACGATGCGACAACGCCTGGCCACCTCGCGAGGGGCCTTCGCGAGACGTCCACTCGACTTAATGGACGACTCCGCCGCCTTGAACATGTCAACGACCTGCTCTGCCAGCGGCAGAGAAGGCATAGCGTTAGCAGTCGGTTTCCCAGCTAACCACGGCGTGTGAACACGCTGGCTAGCCGACTGCTCCACGGGCAGATCAGGCCTAACGCTCACCAACCACTGGCAAGCGTCATACCAATCCTCCTCCGTGGCTAACTGCGAGCGCTCTACAAGACGGGGTCCTTCGTCTTCCTCCTGAGCGCAAGCAGTAGAGCTTGACGGCGGGTATGCTGATACACCTGGCAAGCCAGGGAAAACACGCGGGCCTGACAGCCCCGGCATGAGAATATCACTGGTTTGACCAGGAGCAGGCACCGTGGTAGAGCGCGGGGTATATATAGTCTCACCACGGGCCCGGCCAGCACCAGCAACACCCTCGGCAAGCCGAGGTATGCGGTACCGCTGGCCATCAGCAGCGCCCTGGGCCACCACCTGAGCCGCGGACTTTACTCCAGGGTGAGTAAAACCGTGGAATAAGGCGCCTGTATTCCCCGCGAGGGGTGCACAAACGTCTTCATCCATGTCCACGTCGTCAGACGGCGACCCTAGCAGGTAATCCTCATTACCCTGGTCAGAAAGATTAGACCCCGGGTCAGCAAAGAGAGCTAACCCGGGCTGACCAGGAACGGTGCCATAGGAGGTACTGGCCACCGCGGCGTGCGGATACCCCTGGACTGATAAGCAGCCAGCGGGTTCCAGCGACAACCGTCCACGGTCCCCTATCGGCGCGGCAATAAGCCTGCTGCCAGGGCCGTGGAACGCCCCCTCTAATGGGGCCACCTCTGAATCGTCGAACAACGGAAGCGGACTAAGGAAAATCGATCCAGAGGCGGGGATTACCTGCTCCGAAGCCGATGATGAGGACAGTAAAGGATTTGGTCCAGGAAGCATGCCACGAAGCAACCCTGGAACCAAATCCTTTACTGCCCTCTTCATCTCTCCCAACATCTCGGTCCGGAAGGCCTCCATATCCACCGCGGACGAGACCTTCCCCTTACCCTTCCTACTTACAACCTCTCGTTTCCGCTTCTTCTTCTTCTCCTCCTCTACCACCTTGTCCGTCGCCTGTAAGCAGCACAAGAATTCGGACATTAACTCGCCCCCCCAGTGCTTACATATGTCACAATTAACCAATGGACCACAAGGGCTACATTGAAAACACAGATGCGGCCAGAACTTTTCAAGAAGAAAACGACCACAGGACGCGCAACTCGGTCCCTGAAACAGGGCAAAGGACAAGGAGTATGAGCAACTAGTTAAGCTTAGAAACTCAATCCAACTCAAAGAGAAGGAAAATGATCATAAAGATCAATATACATCAGAAACCAGCATAGCGCTTAAATTGCTGATAAATACATAGCCAGGCTGATTATGACGTCATTAATCCCGTGACAGGAAAAAATTCGATCCCAACAAAACATCCAAGTGCAAGGACGAATTGTATGCTGAATGGATAAGTCGACTACACAACCATCAGATACATATAGATAACTCTTTTCTGGCAAAAATGTTAATTATCTCCCTTTGTTTGTTTACAATAATTAACATCACCACATTATCAATCACTAGATACCTGACACTTTGTATAGACAAACCATCCAACGTGACGAACCGGAGAACTCCACCATCTGCACGCCTCTTAACTCTCTCCACCTCATGGGGAAGGAATTGGATCAAGAGGGCAAAGTGAGAAGACCTTTATACTAGGCCTCCAACTCACTGGACATAATTTTTCATTTGGTTAGATAACCTAACAGTGTTAGTAGGAAATGGAACCATGGTGGAGAGAAAACTAACTCTCTGCTACTGTGAAGTCACCACCTAGCGTCATACAGACCTGTGGACATAAACAGAAAGAGAAATTAGTCATAGGTAGCACCGAGTTGACATAAACCAACTAACCCAGGCGCTTATCACGGTAACCGCGAGTCCCGGAAACACAATACACCGGGAAGAAAACTCGCTAATTTTACTAGAAGTCACCTGATTTAAAGGTCCTAAGTCCCCCTTTGGCGAATCATTCCGTCCTGCCATCCAAATCAGTGACTATCACTCCAAAAAACACCACTTAAACAGTCTAATATTAAGGAAAAGCTATTGCAACAAAAAGACATGTGTGAACTCTCTGCCAATAATCTAGCAAAGAGGAAGTGCTAGTCTGCGCATGCGCGGTGGTGGGGCTGGCATCCGCCAGACTACGCTCTGACTCCCTGCCCAGTAGGGGCACCTAACTGTTTTAAATCTGAGTGTTTATTGAGTGAAAGCCAATATTTAGCAATATCAAAAGTATTAGGGAGGTAAGTATACTCTTGAAGTGAAATGAAGAAACATCCTGTCTCTTAGCTTCCTTAATAGCAGAAGATATCCTTAGCGGACTCCTAAAAACGAAAAAAGCGTAAAAATGAAGCATACAAGTACCGCTTAGAAAATCGTAAATGAAGACTAGAAACATAAAACGCACTTCTAAAAAGGCGGGAAAGTTTAAATTAGAAATCAAAATCCCTACTGACAAGAAAACAAACTTGCATAGGGATAAATGATAATCCTTATAATGCACGAGAGGTAAATTGATAAGGGCTCTTGGTTAAATGCTAGACAATTAATATGATGATGATGATATAGGCATAGTAATTAAGTTACCACGAAACGAGAACGATCTTTCACGAAAACTGGTAACAATATGATCATAGTTATAAAATATAACATAACCACGAAGACACTTCTTAAACATAACTTAGGGAGGATTGACTTCATATTAGGCATATTCCTTGGTAATATAGAAGACAATAGTGTAACTGACACAGCGCAAAGCACAAAAAACTCTTGAAGAATATATAAGCAGTTGTTCTGCAAGCAGAATAATTGAAAAGTGAATCTGTTTCCTATTTGGGCTCCAGTGCGCATGCGCAAGCATCACTATGGGGTGAGCATAGACTGGTGCCAGTCTATAGCTGTCAGTATGCTGGAGATGGACTTAACCAGTAGCCTGGTTGAGGGTCCATATTAATAGGAATAGGCATGGGGAGGTGTATGCAGGCATAAAAATCTTATTCTGATAGCTAAATGCAGATAATTGATTTAGCAAGTAGTGATTGAACGGTAATGGATGTTTTTGTGGTGTAATAACAACCCAAAATTTGCAAGGACGGACAGACATAAATTCAGACACAAAGGTATGGACAGACGGAGGGACGAGCTGACTGACCCACACAATAATGTACATTTCCCTAGTACCATAGCCAATGTTCCCATGAAGTGCTGTCACAATTATTCCAAGCAAAAGTAAAGTTATCGAAAGAAAACCTGTGTGTGATGGACGCACGGTCGGAAGCGAATACATAATCCCCCGCTTTTCGCTAAAGCACGGGATAAATATAATATAAAGATGCTTAAAATACTCTGAATGAATGTTATTATCGCTAGTCTAGCGGTAGACATCTAACGGTCTAATTCTCGCACATCCACCCACTAATCCAAAAGGCATTCCTATTGATCTAAGACGCCGCCCATTGTGACCCATTCATGATCATTTAACAGTTCGAGTAAAGATCAGGGGGATTACAGTAGTGGTTTCCTAGATCGGAGCTAAGTTTTGTTTAGAACAACATTCTCAAAGCAGAGCTCTAATATATCGGCTAGCCGATATTGGTTTCTATAGTGTAATCATCATATGTCATCAGAATGGTATGCGAAATGAAAGCAAGACTTGCTGTCAAGATGGCAGTGTATTTTCATTTCGTGGAAATAGAAACAATTATTGGATGTTTTAGCGTTTATTATCATGAAACATTAAATAAAACGATTTAATAAAAGATAATATGAGGATAACACACTGATACGACACACAGGCGGACATAGGGTAGTTTATTCAAACTGATGAATTGATGTGATAATGACAGATAGACATATGAGACTAGTTAAAATTCTTTATTTGGAGAATTTATTTTATGAAAAATACAACTGACGGTAATTACAAATGAGACGATAACAATAACGGTAATATCACGGTATTCCCGATAGTATCAGGAAATCTCCCATCTCTATATAGCTAATCTCTATCCATTCTTTGGGTGTCTTGTGATTGCTTTAAACTTGTATAAGCCAAAAACGGCTTCTGCAGTGGTCTTGCAAAATGTCATGTCGATAACCAAGCCAGTCATTCCAGTGGTAAATTTTCAAAAATATTCTTCTCTTGGTCTGCAAATTAAGTTTCTATGAAAAAATTGAATTTTTAAAAACAAATTCGAGGTTTAAAGGGTTAAATATACTTTGAACCCCGACTTCACAGAATCCCATTTTCAAGATAACTCTACACATAAGCTTTTGAATATTTTGAAACTAACTTGACTTGATCGGTTTTTAAATATTTAATAGAATGTTTACTAAATAGTAAATCCATCAGACATACAATTCGTACACTTGTCAGACCGTTAAATATTCAGGATTCAGCTAAATTTTTAATTCATCATGTATAATTTTGATTGTGACGTCAGCATACATATGATGTAATGGACATCTCCATTTTCAGCTATGCCACGCCCATCTCTAGCTAATCTCAACCCACACCTGGCACGTGTTGGGATCTATCGATCTCTGAACTTCCTGACTATCAATTTCCAGGGTTGGAAAAAAATCGATTTTTTCAATCGATTTTTTTGATTTAAATCGATTTCAATGATTTAAATCGATTTTTATTCGCGACATCCCAGGAAATTACGTAAAACTTATACAGTGAAACCTGTATTAAGACACTGGCTGTGGGAGTCGCAGAAGGTGGTCTCTTAAGACAGGTGGTCTCTTAATACAGGTCCAGATGCATTGCTAAACTGTATTTTGGAACTGAATAAAGTGGTATTTTTATGACTTATTTTTAACTGAATTTTAAGCTTGCTGGTTTCTTAATACAAAAAAACTTTGTTCGCTTAAGCAGTTTTAACAGTATTATTATTGCATCATTTTTTATTGCATCATTTTTTTATTGCATCATTTTTCTATTGCATCATTTTTTTATTGCATCATTTTTTTTAAATGATGCAATAGAAAAGCATTTTTTCATTCTTGAAAAATACAGTCAAAACTGCTTAAGTGACAAAGGCTATGAAATATTTTCAATTCCATAATTAGCAAAATGTCTAACTCCGGCCGAAAACAAGATCCAATATGGATTCATTATGAGAAAGTGAAGACCCCAGATAAGGCCGGTGTCCGGGCTGTCTGCAAGGTCTGCCGACACGAACTCCAAGGTATCCCAGAGCGGTTAAAAAAACATGCAGCCAATTGCACAGGTCCACCAACACCAGCACTTCAAGGTCTAGCTGTAGCCGCAACAGAAACGGGGACTTCATCTCAATCTGAGCAGCAGCAGCAGCGCGTTGAAACTGTTGTTGATCAAAACGATGTGGTGGTGATGGAAGTTGAACCTCTGTCAACTTCAAGTTCTGCTTCAGCGGCAGTGAAGCGCCCAGTGCACGGTCAATTAGCTGCTGGTACATTGGCTGCTAAGATACCCAAGCTGAATTATGGTCTACAGAATTATGTCATCAGAACTTCAGCAGAAAAACGTGGTGAATTAGATCGTGATGTAGCTAGGATGGTGTATGCTACGAACTCCCCATTTCGCTTAGTAGAAAATAGACATTTTATAAACCTTGTAAAAGATTTACGACCAGGCTATCAACCACCATCCAGAAAGGACATAGGGGGGAAATATTTGGATGTTATCTACACAGAAGAGCGGGAGAAGGCGAGAAAAAATTTGGAAGGTGAACTTGTCTGTCTAGCATTAGACGGTTGGAGCAATATTCATAACGAGCCTATCGTATGTGCTACAGTGACGACCTGCTTAGGTGATATTTACTTAGTGGATACTACGGACACCTCTGGACATCCTCACACAGCGGAATATCTTTATGACATTGCGAAGCAGACAATTGAAAACACGCACAATGATTTTGGGTGCATTATATGTAGTATCGTCACAGACAATGCTGCTAATGTAGCAAAGATGCGAGAGTTCTTGAAAGAACGACTGGATTTCAACATGATTGCGTATGGATGCACGCCTCATCTTCTAAATCTGACTTCAAAGGACTTAGAAATGGGTAATGTTAAGGAGCATGTCACACAAGTTGTGAAGTATTTCCGAAATAACCACTTTGCTAGTGCCCAAATACGCCAATCATCGTGCAGAAAGTTAGTGATGCCAGCAGATACAAGGTGGAACACAATGTACGATTGTTTAAACTCGTATTGTGAGGCATGGCCGACACTTGTGACAATCTGTGATGGACATACTGACCGCATAGATGTTGCCATTGCCAATAAAGTTCGTAATGTAGTAATCAAACGTTCTGCAGATGAATACCGACTTTGTTTGAAACCAGTAGCTTGCGCTCTCGATAAAGCTCAATCGGACAATTGCACAATAGCAGAAGCAGTTGAATTATGGAAAGATGTAAAAACGGCCCTGCATAATGACACTAATAATTCAACAAAGCGTGCGGCCGATAAGCGTTATCAACAAGCTGTGACACCTCACCACATGCTGGCCAATCTACTCCACCCTAAATACCGTGGTCGAAACTTGACTCAGCAAGAACGTGAAACTGCACTCACCGTAGCATCCGAAATCCCTGGTTTGATGACTTTGGTAATCAAATTCGAGGCCATGGCACCACCATTTCACATTCTTAAATTTAACGACGAAGTTGTTAATGGAGTAACCTCTCTTCATTGGTGGAAGTCGCACAGACGTGACTTCGAGGATGATCTGCTGGAAGCATTTGAATTCACTCAGCGTCTGATGTCAGCTGTAGCGGCGTCAGCTGGTGTCGAGCGCGTGTTCTCCAGCTATGGGCTCGTGCAGAGTAAGTTGAGAAACAAACTTGGAACTTTAAAAGCGGCTAAACTAGTATTTCTTTTTCGGTCCCTAAACTGTGACAAAGAAAATGACTTCCGGTTTCAGTTGAATGATGATTGTTGACTAGACTAGTGAAGTACAATTGCAGCATTATTGAAAACTGAAAGTGAAAAGTGATGACAGACACATCTATCTGTGACTCAGTTAGGTTTGCGCGATATTGCTTGAGAGAATATCGATATCGTTATTATAAAAAAATTGCGGTATCTCAATAGTCAATATATCGAGTGTTCTGGTTAATCACTTAATTGTGAATAATTAAAGAATATGCATCCCATCATTCATAACATATTGAATATTTTGAAAGCAATTTCACTGGAAGCCGTTGCTGCCTAAGTCAGCAACGGTTTTCAGTGAAATTGCTTTCAAAATATTCAATATGTTTATTATGTTACGAATGATGGGATGTCTATTCTTTAATTATCACTGTTTGAACTAATAATATATAGAGTTCAAAATTTATATATTACGTCATATTAGCAACGATTTTTCAATTTTGTTCACAATTGCATCACAGATACAGTGAGTAGCAATAGGACAGAAATGATGCAATGCATAAATCTAACGAATTAGCCCTAATTAGATGCACAAAATCTATGAAGGTATGCAAAAGTCATCATTGTCTAAGTCTATCAACCTTGTTAACTTCTGTCTTTAAAAATATGCTCAAATTAAAATTGATAAACTGGTGTACATTTTTCAACAATTTTGGTGGACGATGTTGCTGTCTGCGACAGCTCTATCATCCACCAAATTTGTTGAAAAATGTACACCAGTTTATCTTTAACCCTTAGCACACTGATGTCGAAATTTTTAAATTTCAAATTAAATTTAAAGATAAACTGGTGTACGTTTTTCAACAAATTTTGTGGAAGATGGTGCTGTCACAGACAGCAGCATCGTCCACAAAAATTGTTGCAAATTGTACACCAGTTTATCTTTAAATTTAATTTGAAAATTTAAATTATCATGCTCCAGAGTGCTAGGGGTTATGTTTATTTTGAAAAATTAAAACTCCTACATCAGTGTGCTAAGGGTTAATGTAATGTAATGATGTGTTTACGTGTTACAATGTATATAGTTTCTTGCCAGTTTCAGCAATTACTGATTTTGATTTTTGAAGTTGTAGTAAACTACTTAATTTAATAACATTTCAATCTTTATTGTTTTAGTGTTAAATAAAATGGAGCCCAAAAGTCCAACTTGATAAGCACTAGCCAATAGTAATCGAGACACTCAATGACACTCCAGAGTGACTCCAGACGCATGTCATAGCTGAAAAAAGAGACAGTGTCTTGCTTTAAAAGAGTGTGCTTTTGGAATTAGACTAATAGTAATAGCCATACTGGCCCATACATGACTTTTCATGTACACTATTGCTTTAATGGTCATGTAGTGACATGTACGCACATGGAATTCTCCTCTTCTTTACAGCTTACACATACTTAATGATCATACTTTGTACACATGTGTGATGTACTGTGTACATGAACCTCAAGTATGTAGATTGTAGATGTGGACTCGTGCACTGGGTCTAGTCTTGCTGATGACAAATATGAGCAATTAAGTGTATAATTCTATTTTGTGTTGATGTTCAAGTGCCATGGAAGCAGTAAAATAATTATGTTACTTTAATTTAACAAAATTACTGTTAATTGTATTAATTACTTGAAAATTCCTCTATTTTTGCAAAACTGATTTAAATCACGATTTTTTCGATAAAAATCGAGTGATTTAAATCATGATTTAAATCATGATATAAATCAATTGATTTAAATCAAGCCAACCCTGTCAATTTCCAGAAAACTATACAGGTAAAGCTGTTGAATATTTTGAAGCTAATTTGACTGGGTGCTGTAGTCAGATTAGTTTCAAAATATTCAACAGCATGTTTATTAAATAGCAGAGACATACAATTTATACAATGTGTCAGACTATTAAGAGCTAGACAGGCCATGTACAATCATTTATGACGTAATCATTATTATGTCATCCTACACGCCGCTTGGCTGATTATGATGTCAGATTGACAGATGGATACTCTGGAAATGTGAATTGATTACGATAAATGATATACTTCAGTGACTGAACAGATCACCATCGATTACATCATATCAAAATGATAAAGCTCCATCACGAAAATCAAAAAAGTCTGTCACTAATGCACACGTACAAATTGTATGTCTTTGATGAATTTACGATTTAATAAAGATTTTACTGAATGTTTTGAAACTACTTTCACTGAGAGCTGTTGCCGCATTAGTTTCAAATTTTCAATCACTTTCCTCTATTAGTTACTTTGAAATTTAGATTCTGGGAATTCAGTTTTCAAAGTTTCAAATATATTCCAAAACGTGGGCGAGCTTAGATCATATGTGCATGGAAATGGGTGCGAGGGTGTAGATAGAAATGGACCTTTCCAGTTTTAGCTAAGCCCCGCCCATCCCTAGTTAAGCTCCGCACACACCTCGCTCGTGTTGCGATTGATTAATCCCTGAACTTCTGGACTATCAATTTCCAGAAAACTATACAGGGAAACATGTTGAATATTTTGAAACTAATTTGACTGGGTGCTGTTAGGCAGCAAGTGGCCCATAAAATTATTTTCAAAATACTCAACAGAATGTTTATTAAATGGGAAAGACATACAATTCGTATGTGTCGGACTATTAAGTATCAAAGATGGACTATATCAAGTCATTCATGACAGCCTACACATCACGTAGTTGATTATGATGTCATATGAGCGAGGAAATGGATTCATGAATTGATCGCTCTAGTCAGTGAACAAACAATGTGGCAGCGAATATCACAATATCTAACACATACCATGATGGCTTAGAGCCAGTGTTATCCGTCCAAATTGACAATGATTTCAATATTCCCAGCGATTTTGGTGTATTGACAAGAAAACAGTCTTCACTGGCAGTTTGAAAGCGTAACCTGTTCTCATCGAACAAAACGTACTTATCACTGGTGCCCCGTGTACCGTGGAACAAACAGTAGACGTTTGATGTTGTACCCGAGTTCCGCCACCATCCTGTCACCACACACACAAGATAGGTGTAATGCTGGTCGGCTTCATTATTACAGATGACAGTCACTCCTGACTAGAAAAAACAAAATATATATTGACCCAGATGATTACATGATTAAACCATCTTGTGTCAACTTAACCATTAAACGGTGAAACCGATCAAAGCAATCTCTTCAGTCAGTTGTGTTGAGTAATGTCCAGTCACAGGACAAGATAAGACTATCTTTTTGAAAATCTACCACTGAAATAACTGGTTTGGCTCCTGATAATTTTCAAAAAATAGTCTTCACTTGTCCTGTAAATGGACGCTGACTACGGAAAAGCTTTCTATGAGCTTTTAATTCTCAAGCTGTCCAAACCATCTTCCAGTTAAAGGACAACAGAAAGCTTGTTTGTAAATTCCATTGGGAAATTAAACAAGAGGCCCAAGGGGCCTGTATCGCTCACCTGCATCATAGGCATTTCAACCAGAAAGGCCATCAACAATAAGTAGAACCCTACAGAGTTCAGCAGAATTATAACAAGAAAACAGAAGCCATGTTTCTTTATGCATCAACTTCTTTTGAACAAAACTTAATGGCTCGTAGTCCCTTTTCGTGAAAACTAGGTCATCCAAGATGGCCGCCAAGCCAATGGACCAATCAGGTTCTCTTGAACAAAATTGGTTCTCCTCCTGCATTAGATGACGTTTCATGAGTTTTGAATCAACCCCCAAGCCGTTTCAGAGATTTTTAGACATTTCTAAAAATTGGCTGGTTTAGCCAGTGCCCATCTTGGAGTTTGGCCGATCAGCTTCCTTTGAACAAAATTAGATCGGCCATGTTTTTTAATGTACGAACTTCCTTTGAACAAATTTGAATGGCCCTTGGTACCTAAACAAATTTACCAAATTTCAGCGCTATTCCGTCACCGGTTTGGGAGAAGTCGTTTGAACAAAATTATATCTCTACGCCCTATGGATGTTTCCTGCCAAATATAATTGAAATCGGCCCAGTGGTTCTTGAGAAGTCGTTTAAAGAATTCCCCATTGCTTTACTATGGGCCCATTGCTTTACTATGAGAGCCTATGGCAGGAAAACAAACCAAGATGGTAGCCAAACCATTTATCCGCCAGTCTTGAAAAACACACGTGTCATGCG
>CM067360.1:105268990-105447565 GCA_034401795.1 Chaetoderma sp. LZ-2023a | reverse complement strand
AATAGGAAACGGAAATGCGCAAACCGGAAACTGAACCCGGATGTACTGTAAAAAACCAGAATAAACAAAGGACCGGAAATACGCAAAACCGGAAGTCAGACCGGATACGGAAAGAACGGAGGTAGATCCAGAAAACGGAAGTAACCCCTGTCCTGAGCACGGAAGTCTATCCGAGTCTGAATGACCCGGAAGTACACCTCTAGAAACAGAAGCGGAAGTGTACAGACAGGAATCCAAACCGGAAGCGGAAGCGCTTCTACCAGAAGACGAAAAATAATAGGAGTCCACAGACCCTGGATATCCGGCATCACCGGAAGCGCTGCTAAAACCGGAAACGGAACTAGGAACCGGATCTTGAGAACTCGGATGTCCTACAAAAACGGAAGACATACCGGAAACGGACGGAATGGAAGTAATAACCGGATCTTGACGACCTGGATTTCCTGCCAAAACGGAAGTCCTACCGAAACGGACGCCAGAGAAGAAAGAACCAGATCCTGAAGACCTGGATGTCTTGCTAAACCGGAAGTTAAAACAGAAAAAGGAAGTAAACTCGAGTCCAGAGGACCCGAGCCCACCACAACGCAACCGGAAGAACTAGCAAGACTAGTAATCAAATTCTTGGCAATGGGCGATCTACAAAGAACCTTGACGACCGGTATAATCGAAAAATTTGCAGTAGCATAAGTACCAGCCTTATGCCAATGGACGTCATCCTCAGCCTCCGCCACCACGGCTTGTGGGTTATGCCTTCACCCTCAAGTCTTATGTGGGTTTGACCCGGTGCACTACACGAGCCCACCTTCGAGAGCTTAGTCGCTCTAGACTTCTGCTTAGATTTCTTTTTCTTATCGAAAAATCGGCATTAGCATAAGTACCAGCCTTATGGACATCAGCCTCAGCCTCCGCGGCTTGTGGGTTATGCCCGTCACCCTCAAGTCCAGAGCTTAGTCACTCTAGACTTCCGCTTAGGAGATTTCTTAACCTGCATGGAGGTTAGAGGGATCGGTTTCCCCAATTTGTGGGAACGCCCGCTAGCCTTCGGGCTATCGTCAGAAATTAAACGAAATCTAGGATTTCTTTTTTCACGAGAGAGTTGATACTTACCTCCCTAATACTTTTGATATTGCTAAATATTGGCTTTCACTCAATAAACACTCAGATTTAAAACAGTTAGGTGCCCCTACTGGGCAGGGAGTCAGAGCGTAGTCTGGCGGATGCCAGCCCCACCACCGCGCATGCGCAGACTAGCACTTCCTCTGACTAGATTATTGGCTGACACACATGCAACTATTAAGAGCCTGAAGACCGAGCCTCTGTGGGGTGAGAGAGGCCGGGTCCGTATCTAGGGAGGTAAGTATCAACTCTCTCGTGAAAAAAGAAATCCTAGATTTCGTTTATTTCACTTCAAGAGTATACTTACCTCCCTAATACTTTTGATATTGCCAGAATTCGAAAGTGAATCTGGCGGGAGGGAGGCGAGGTCAAAAGACCAGCTCATCCCTATACGCTTTTCTGCGTTTAAGGCACTTAAACTTCTGAAACTGTAAGAAAAAACAGTCAGGATTTGACTAACCATCGGATAACACTACCGATGTATGAGAGATGACCGATGTCATATGCGCTCCCCCCCCTCCTTCCTGGGAGGAAGAGTCGCCTGACCTCAATGTCCTATACGCTCTCTACGTACAAGTGCCATGTACTACAGGACAGAGACGAAAAAACTCCATTTTCGTAACTCTCAACAATGAACCACACAAATACACAAACCATCACCATATTAATAACGGGTAATCGTGACAATACAATCAACAACGGACAACACATGAACAAGACTGACCTTGTTGAAATGGCTGCTGACATCATCTTCCCAACGGTAAAGACTGATGCAGGCCCAAACAGTGGGTGTTTCCATAAATTAATTGTGAAATATATAAGTAATGAGGAAAACCCTCCTCAAAAAATATAAACCGAGTTATTTTCTCAAATCGACAAGGCGAGAGGATTAGAGGTGTCACGGAGATAATGGTCTGTAAAACTTGACTCACAGTGCCACTGAGCCACCGACATAATATCATCCACAGGGACCCCATTAAATAGGGCCGTGGATGCCACTACGCCGCGGACACTGTGAGCCTTGGCCACGTCAACCTGCTTCCCGGTGGCGGATTTATGGCAAAACTGAATGCATTCCACAATCCACCTGGAAATGGTGTCCTTAGAAGCCCTGCCATGGGGTTCAATATATGACAACCATAACGCTGACTGGTCGGTGCGCCACTCCGCCGTACGTTGTTTGTACCGGCGCAGCGCCCGGACGGGACACCATGCTTTAGAATTAGGATCATATCTAGTTAAAGCAGGCAAAATAATAGGTTGACCTGGATATTTCAACGACTGATTTTTAGCCAAGAAATTAATCCTAGGTAGCAGCTTAAGGCCTTCCCCTGAAACCACAAAACGGTCATCCTCGGCTGATAAGGCATGAATTTCACTCCTACGCCTAGCCGAGGCCGCAGCAATTAAAAACACAGTCTTCAGTGTTAATAGTTTCATAGAAATGGAACTAAGTGGTTCAAAAGGCTTATCACCTAGTACTTGAAGCACTAGCGATAAACTCCAAGACGGAATCACAGGTGGATTCCTTGGTCTTAGATTGTCCATGCCTTTAATTAATACATTTAATGTATTTACTTCATCACTTCCCCTCTTAGCCAAGCAAGGAATAACAGACATTAATGCTGATTTATAACCAGCAATAGAGTTAGGCTTGAGGCTATAGGCATCATAGAGGTGACAGAGGAAATCAGCTACTACTTGAATAGATGAATCCATTGGATCAATACATCTTTTTGAGCACCATTCTGCAAATCTGTTGATTTTATAATTATATGCTCTGGAGGTTGACCCCCTCCTGGCTTTGGCCATAAACATGGCTGCTTGCTCAGAAAAGCCCTCCTTAATTCTAGATTCCTTGACAACATCCACGCAGTCAATCTGAACATTGACGGATTGTTGTGAAGGGCCTTGCCCTGGAAGATAATATCGTCCATCAGAGGCAGAGGAACCGGATTGCAGACCAGAAGGTCCAGCAGATCCGTATACCATGATCGGCTTGGCCAATCCGGGGCGATCAGAAGCACTTGGCATTCCTCTTGTCTGATTTTCTGAAGAATTTTTGGAATCAGGATTGCTGGAGGGAATGCGTATGCATACATTCTCCCCCAGCTGATAGCTAACGCATCTGTTGCGAAAGCGCTTGGATCCGGAATCGGAGAGACGTACGTCGTCATCTTCGCATTCTTCTTCGTTGCGAACAAATCGATGTTGGGTTTCCCCCAATGGTCGAACAGACGATCCGCCACACATTGATTTAGTTGCCATTCCGTGGGTAAAAACACTCATCCTTCGGCTCAATGAGTCTGCTAGCAGGTTTAACCTTCCCGGAATATGAACTGCTTTCAGGTAATCTGGTGATCCAGACACCAACAAAGCAGTTTCCATGTCATCATACAGAGACTGGGCGACTTCGTTCCGCCCTGGCGGTTTATGTAAGTCACAACTGTTGAGTTGTCTGAACGAATAAGAACAATCTTGCCCTGAACTTTCTGTAAGAAATGTTCCAGGGCCAGGACTACTGCTCTTAGCTCCAGTAGATTTATATGTTCCTTTGACTGTTCCAGATTCCAAAGCCCTGATATCGTGTACTCTCCCAGGCAAGCTCCCCAGCCCTCCATCGATGCATCTGTATACACAGTCACCTGAGGGTGGGGAGGGGTTAGCAAAACCCCCGGCAAGAGATTCTCTGTATTCAACCACCATTGCAGGTGGTGAATGAGAGGCGCCAACACTGACACATTCGAGTCCAGCGAACCTGTACTCTGGGTCCATTGTGTCATGAGAAATAACTGGATCGGCCGCCTGCGTAAGGCGGCCTGAGGAATGACTGGTTCCAACGAAACCATCAACCCCAGCATTCTCAAGTAAACCCGTGCCAGGACATGACGACTGTCGCACACTGACTGAATCAACGAGATGAGTTTTTGAACTCTCTCCTGAGTAGGATAAACATATCCTGTCTCTAGATCGAAGAACATCCCCAGGTAAACAAACTTCTGGGATGGAGTCAGCTCTGATTTTGGGAAATTGATCATCCAGCCCAAGTCTGTGAGAATTTTCAAAACAATCTCCAGATTGGCCGACAAACTTTCCCGGGTGTGCGCTTTCAACAGCCAGTCGTCTATGTACGTGTGGACTGCTATGCTTCTCCTGCGGAGGTATGCTGTGATCGCAAGAACCACACGGGTGAAAACCCGAGCCGTGGAAATTCCGAAGGGCAACACCCTGAATTCCCACTGTCTGCCCTGGAATGCAAATCTCAGGAAGCGACAGAAACTCCCGTGGATGGGGATGTGGAAATAAGCGTCCTTCAAATCTATCGACGCCGTCCACATCCCCCTCTCCAACCCCGCCAACAACCGAGCGCACCGTTTCCATCTTGAAACTGGGCGTCTCGATGAACTTGTTCAGTGGCTTGAGGTTGAGAATCGGTCTCCACCCTCCGGTGCGTTTTGTTACTAAGAACAGGGTTGAATAGAAGCCCGGACATCTTTGTGCCGGCTGAATAGCTCCTTTTTGTACGAGGGAATTTATCTCCTCCTCGATACACAACCTTTGCTCTGGATCCCCTCGGAATGGGAGTCCAGACTGGCACCAGAGACAGTCGCGACGGCGGGCCTCTCACCCACTCTGGATGATACCCGACGGAAAGCCATCGCAAGACTAAACGGTCCTGAGTTAACCGTTCCCACTCTTGCATGTGGCCGGCTAGCCGGCCTCCCACCGGCCCACCTAGGGACCGCGGTGGACACGAGGCATGCAAGAGCGGCACTGTCTCCGTCGCCATACACACCGGAGTGGTTCTTACCGCGGGTAAGCGTCCTGTCAGGACCGATAACCACGCCCAGATCCTCGCGCGCCCCGCCCCGCCCCGCGCGCACCTCGAGTGCGCGGGCGGCTGCCTGGCTGACGGCGCCTGAGGAACCTGCGCCCCCCTCGCTGCTGGCCGAATCGCACGCGGCCGAGGCCGACGCTGCGACGGTGGCTGGCCACTGACCTGGCCAGCACCACCTCGAGCCTGCAGGGGACGACACGCCGGGGCCGCGGCCGCGAGCGTTAGCACGACGCAGCACATCAAACTGCTCGCGCAGCGGCCCTCTGGTTATTCACCAGGGTGACCGTCTCTTGGAGGTGGCGACATCCCTCACCTCCAAAAAGACCAGGGCCCGTCATAGGCGTACGCAGTAGCGTATTGTACAGGTCCTGAGACGGGCACAGATTGTCCAGGGCAAACGTGCGTCTTGCCCTGACACTCCTGGTCACCGCCCGAGTCATACAGTCCAGCGCCAGGTTAATACCATCCTGGATGGTTCGCTGGACAGTGACCGGACTTGGCTGGCGCGATGCGGATGCCGTTACTACCCCCTGTAACAGCTGGGAGACGTGGGACAGAGCGGCAATCGAAGCCCTCCCACTCTCCTCCACATCACGCAACGCGGTATTCGCCGAACGCAACGCGTTCGCGCACAGGACACCCGTGTCAGAACGGAGCCTGGCCGCGCATCCTCACCCAAAGCCGCGCGGTCATCCACGCTGGGCTTGGGCACCACACCGTACCGCTGGTAATCCAGGGGCACGATGCGACAACGCCTGGCCACCTCGCGAGGGGCCTTCGCGAGACGTCCACTCGACTTAATGGACGACTCCGCCGCCTTGAACATGTCAACGACCTGCTCTGCCAGCGGCAGAGAAGGCATAGCGTTAGCAGTCGGTTTCCCAGCTAACCACGGCGTGTGAACACGCTGGCTAGCCGACTGCTCCACGGGCAGATCAGGCCTAACGCTCACCAACCACTGGCAAGCGTCATACCAATCCTCCTCCGTGGCTAACTGCGAGCGCTCTACAAGACGGGGTCCTTCGTCTTCCTCCTGAGCGCAAGCAGTAGAGCTTGACGGCGGGTATGCTGATACACCTGGCAAGCCAGGGAAAACACGCGGGCCTAACAGCCCCGGCATGAGAATATCACTGGTTTGACCAGGAGCAGGCACCGTGGTAGAGCGCGGGGTATATATAGTCTCACCACGGGCCCGGCCAGCACCAGCAACACCCTCGGCAAGCCGAGGTATGCGGTACCGCTGGCCATCAGCAGCGCCCTGGGCCACCACCTGAGCCGCGGACTTTACTCCAGGGTGAGTAAAACCGTGGAATAAGGCGCCTGTATTCCCCGCGAGGGGTGCACAAACGTCTTCATCCATGTCCACGTCGTCAGACGGCGACCCTAGCAGGTAATCCTCATTACCCTGGTCAGAAAGATTAGACCCCGGGTCAGCAAAGAGAGCTAACCCGGGCTGACCAGGAACGGTGCCATAGGAGGTACTGGCCACCGCGGCGTGCGGATACCCCTGGACTGATAAGCAGCCAGCGGGTTCCAGCGACAACCGTCCACGGTCCCCTATCGGCGCGGCAATAAGCCTGCTGCCAGGGCCGTGGAACGCCCCCTCTAATGGGGCCACCTCTGAATCGTCGAACAACGGAAGCGGACTAAGGAAAATCGATCCAGAGGCGGGGATTACCTGCTCCGAAGCCGATGATGAGGACAGTAAAGGATTTGGTCCAGGAAGCATGCCACGAAGCAACCCTGGAACCAAATCCTTTACTGCCCTCTTCATCTCTCCCAACATCTCGGTCCGGAAGGCCTCCATATCCACCGCGGACGAGACCTTCCCCTTACCCTTCCTACTTACAACCTCTCGTTTCCGCTTCTTCTTCTTCTCCTCCTCTACCACCTTGTCCGTCGCCTGTAAGCAGCACAAGAATTCGGACATTAACTCGCCCCCCCAGTGCTTACATATGTCACAATTAACCAATGGACCACAAGGGCTACATTGAAAACACAGATGCGGCCAGAACTTTTCAAGAAGAAAACGACCACAGGACGCGCAACTCGGTCCCTGAAACAGGGCAAAGGACAAGGAGTATGAGCAACTAGTTAAGCTTAGAAACTCAATCCAACTCAAAGAGAAGGAAAATGATCATAAAGATCAATATACATCAGAAACCAGCATAGCGCTTAAATTGCTGATAAATACATAGCCAGGCTGATTATGACGTCATTAATCCCGTGACAGGAAAAAATTCGATCCCAACAAAACATCCAAGTGCAAGGACGAATTGTATGCTGAATGGATAAGTCGACTACACAACCATCAGATACATATAGATAACTCTTTTCTGGCAAAAATGTTAATTATCTCCCTTTGTTTGTTTACAATAATTAACATCACCACATTATCAATCACTAGATACCTGACACTTTGTATAGACAAACCATCCAACGTGACGAACCGGAGAACTCCACCATCTGCACGCCTCTTAACTCTCTCCACCTCATGGGGAAGGAATTGGATCAAGAGGGCAAAGTGAGAAGACCTTTATACTAGGCCTCCAACTCACTGGACATAATTTTTCATTTGGTTAGATAACCTAACAGTGTTAGTAGGAAATGGAACCATGGTGGAGAGAAAACTAACTCTCTGCTACTGTGAAGTCACCACCCAGCGTCATACAGACCTGTGGACATAAACAGAAAGAGAAATTAGTCATAGGTAGCACCGAGTTGACACAAACCAACTAACCCAGGCGCTTATCACGGTAACCGCGAGTCCCGGAAACACAATACACCGGGAAGAAAACTCGCTAATTTTACTAGAAGTCACCTGATTTAAAGGTCCTAAGTCCCCCTTTGGCGAATCATTCCGTCCTGCCATCCAAATCAGTGACTATCACTCCAAAAAACACCACTTAAACAGTCTAATATTAAGGAAAAGCTATTGCAACAAAAAGACATGTGTGAACTCTCTGCCAATAATCTAGCAAAGAGGTAGTGCTAGTCTGCGCATGCGCGGTGGTGGGGCTGGCATCCGCCAGACTACGCTCTGACTCCCTGCCCAGTAGGGGCACCTAACTGTTTTAAATCTGAGTGTTTATTGAGTGAAAGCCAATATTTAGCAATATCAAAAGTATTAGGGAGGTAAGTATACTCTTGAAGTGAAATGAAGAAACATCCTGTCTCTTAGCTTCCTTAATAGCAGAAGATATCCTTAGCGGACTCCTAAAAACGAAAAAAGCGTAAAAATGAAGCATACAAGTACCGCTTAGAAAATCGTAAATGAAGACTAGAAACATAAAACGCACTTCTAAAAAGGCGGGAAAGTTTAAATTAGAAATCAAAATCCCTACTGACAAGAAAACAAACTTGCATAGGGATAAATGATAATCCTTATAATGCACGAGAGGTAAATTGATAAGGGCTCTTGGTTAAATGCTAGACAATTAATATGATGATGATGATATAGGCATAGTAATTAAGTTACCACGAAACGAGAACGATCTTTCACGAAAACTGGTAACAATATGATCATAGTTATAAAATATAACATAACCACGAAGACACTTCTTAAACATAACTTAGGGAGGATTGACTTCATATTAGGCATATTCCTTGGTAATATAGAAGACAATAGTGTAACTGACACAGCGCAAAGCACAAAAAACTCTTGAAGAATATATAAGCAGTTGTTCTGCAAGCAGAATAATTGAAAAGTGAATCTGTTTCCTATTTGGGCTCCAGTGCGCATGCGCAAGCATCACTATGGGGTGAGCATAGACTGGTGCCAGTCTATAGCTGTCAGTATGCTGGAGATGGACTTAACCAGTAGCCTGGTTGAGGGTCCATATTAATAGGAATAGGCATGGGGAGGTGTATGCAGGCATAAAAATCTTATTCTGATAGCTAAATGCAGATAATTGATTTAGCAAGTAGTGATTGAACGGTAATGGATGTTTTTGTGGTGTAATAACAACCCAAAATTTGCAAGGACGGACAGACATAAATTCAGACACAAAGGTATGGACAGACGGAGGGACGAGCTGACTGACCCACACAATAATGTACATTTCCCTAGTACCATAGCCAATGTTCCCATGAAGTGCTGTCACAATTATTCCAAGCAAAAGTAAAGTTATCGAAAGAAAACCTGTGTGTGATGGACGCACGGTCGGAAGCGAATACATAATCCCCCGCTTTTCGCTAAAGCACGGGATAAATATAATATAAAGATGCTTAAAATACTCTGAATGAATGTTATTATCGCTAGTCTAGCGGTAGACATCTAACGGTCTAATTCTCGCACATCCACCCACTAATCCAAAAGGCATTCCTATTGATCTAAGACGCCGCCCATTGTGACCCATTCATGATCATTTAACAGTTCGAGTAAAGATCAGGGGGATTACAGTAGTGGTTTCCTAGATCGGAGCTAAGTTTTGTTTAGAACAACATTCTCAAAGCAGAGCTCTAATATATCGGCTAGCCGATATTGGTTTCTATAGTGTAATCATCATATGTCATCAGAATGGTATGCGAAATGAAAGCAAGACTTGCTGTCAAGATGGCAGTGTATTTTCATTTCGTGGAAATAGAAACAATTATTGGATGTTTTAGCGTTTATTATCATGAAACATTAAATAAAACGATTTAATAAAAGATAATATGAGGATAACACACTGATACGACACACAGGCGGACATAGGGTAGTTTATTCAAACTGATGAATTGATGTGATAATGACAGATAGACATATGAGACTAGTTAAAATTCTTTATTTGGAGAATTTATTTTATGAAAAATACAACTGACGGTAATTACAAATGAGACGATAACAATAACGGTAATATCACGGTATTCCCGATAGTATCAGGAAATCTCCCATCTCTATATAGCTAATCTCTATCCATTCTTTGGGTGTCTTGTGATTGCTTTAAACTTGTATAAGCCAAAAACGGCTTCTGCAGTGGTCTTGCAAAATGTCATGTCGATAACCAAGCCAGTCATTCCAGTGGTAAATTTTCAAAAATATTCTTCTCTTGGTCTGCAAATTAAGTTTCTATGAAAAAATTGAATTTTTAAAAACAAATTCGAGGTTTAAAGGGTTAAATATACTTTGAACCCCGACTTCACAGAATCCCATTTTCAAGATAACTCTACACATAAGCTTTTGAATATTTTGAAACTAACTTGACTTGATCGGTTTTTAAATATTTAATAGAATGTTTACTAAATAGTAAATCCATCAGACATACAATTCGTACACTTGTCAGACCGTTAAATATTCAGGATTCAGCTAAATTTTTAATTCATCATGTATAATTTTGATTGTGACGTCAGCATACATATGATGTAATGGACATCTCCATTTTCAGCTATGCCACGCCCATCTCTAGCTAATCTCAACCCACACCTGGCACGTGTTGGGATCTATCGATCTCTGAACTTCCTGACTATCAATTTCCAGGGTTGGAAAAAAATCGATTTTTTCAATCGATTTTTTTGATTTAAATCGATTTCAATGATTTAAATCGATTTTTATTCGCGACATCCCAGGAAATTACGTAAAACTTATACAGTGAAACCTGTATTAAGACACTGGCTGTGGGAGTCGCAGAAGGTGGTCTCTTAAGACAGGTGGTCTCTTAATACAGGTCCAGATGCATTGCTAAACTGTATTTTGGAACTGAATAAAGTGGTATTTTTATGACTTATTTTTAACTGAATTTTAAGCTTGCTGGTTTCTTAATACAAAAAAACTTTGTTCGCTTAAGCAGTTTTAACAGTATTATTATTGCATCATTTTTTATTGCATCATTTTTTTATTGCATCATTTTTCTATTGCATCATTTTTTTATTGCATCATTTTTTTTAAATGATGCAATAGAAAAGCATTTTTTCATTCTTGAAAAATACAGTCAAAACTGCTTAAGTGACAAAGGCTATGAAATATTTTCAATTCCATAATTAGCAAAATGTCTAACTCCGGCCGAAAACAAGATCCAATATGGATTCATTATGAGAAAGTGAAGACCCCAGATAAGGCCGGTGTCCGGGCTGTCTGCAAGGTCTGCCGACACGAACTCCAAGGTATCCCAGAGCGGTTAAAAAAACATGCAGCCAATTGCACAGGTCCACCAACACCAGCACTTCAAGGTCTAGCTGTAGCCGCAACAGAAACGGGGACTTCATCTCAATCTGAGCAGCAGCAGCAGCGCGTTGAAACTGTTGTTGATCAAAACGATGTGGTGGTGATGGAAGTTGAACCTCTGTCAACTTCAAGTTCTGCTTCAGCGGCAGTGAAGCGCCCAGTGCACGGTCAATTAGCTGCTGGTACATTGGCTGCTAAGATACCCAAGCTGAATTATGGTCTACAGAATTATGTCATCAGAACTTCAGCAGAAAAACGTGGTGAATTAGATCGTGATGTAGCTAGGATGGTGTATGCTACGAACTCCCCATTTCGCTTAGTAGAAAATAGACATTTTATAAACCTTGTAAAAGATTTACGACCAGGCTATCAACCACCATCCAGAAAGGACATAGGGGGGAAATATTTGGATGTTATCTACACAGAAGAGCGGGAGAAGGCGAGAAAAAATTTGGAAGGTGAACTTGTCTGTCTAGCATTAGACGGTTGGAGCAATATTCATAACGAGCCTATCGTATGTGCTACAGTGACGACCTGCTTAGGTGATATTTACTTAGTGGATACTACGGACACCTCTGGACATCCTCACACAGCGGAATATCTTTATGACATTGCGAAGCAGACAATTGAAAACACGCACAATGATTTTGGGTGCATTATATGTAGTATCGTCACAGACAATGCTGCTAATGTAGCAAAGATGCGAGAGTTCTTGAAAGAACGACTGGATTTCAACATGATTGCGTATGGATGCACGCCTCATCTTCTAAATCTGACTTCAAAGGACTTAGAAATGGGTAATGTTAAGGAGCATGTCACACAAGTTGTGAAGTATTTCCGAAATAACCACTTTGCTAGTGCCCAAATACGCCAATCATCGTGCAGAAAGTTAGTGATGCCAGCAGATACAAGGTGGAACACAATGTACGATTGTTTAAACTCGTATTGTGAGGCATGGCCGACACTTGTGACAATCTGTGATGGACATACTGACCGCATAGATGTTGCCATTGCCAATAAAGTTCGTAATGTAGTAATCAAACGTTCTGCAGATGAATACCGACTTTGTTTGAAACCAGTAGCTTGCGCTCTCGATAAAGCTCAATCGGACAATTGCACAATAGCAGAAGCAGTTGAATTATGGAAAGATGTAAAAACGGCCCTGCATAATGACACTAATAATTCAACAAAGCGTGCGGCCGATAAGCGTTATCAACAAGCTGTGACACCTCACCACATGCTGGCCAATCTACTCCACCCTAAATACCGTGGTCGAAACTTGACTCAGCAAGAACGTGAAACTGCACTCACCGTAGCATCCGAAATCCCTGGTTTGATGACTTTGGTAATCAAATTCGAGGCCATGGCACCACCATTTCACATTCTTAAATTTAACGACGAAGTTGTTAATGGAGTAACCTCTCTTCATTGGTGGAAGTCGCACAGACGTGACTTCGAGGATGATCTGCTGGAAGCATTTGAATTCACTCAGCGTCTGATGTCAGCTGTAGCGGCGTCAGCTGGTGTCGAGCGCGTGTTCTCCAGCTATGGGCTCGTGCAGAGTAAGTTGAGAAACAAACTTGGAACTTTAAAAGCGGCTAAACTAGTATTTCTTTTTCGGTCCCTAAACTGTGACAAAGAAAATGACTTCCGGTTTCAGTTGAATGATGATTGTTGACTAGACTAGTGAAGTACAATTGCAGCATTATTGAAAACTGAAAGTGAAAAGTGATGACAGACACATCTATCTGTGACTCAGTTAGGTTTGCGCGATATTGCTTGAGAGAATATCGATATCGTTATTATAAAAAAATTGCGGTATCTCAATAGTCAATATATCGAGTGTTCTGGTTAATCACTTAATTGTGAATAATTAAAGAATATGCATCCCATCATTCATAACATATTGAATATTTTGAAAGCAATTTCACTGGAAGCCGTTGCTGCCTAAGTCAGCAACGGTTTTCAGTGAAATTGCTTTCAAAATATTCAATATGTTTATTATGTTACGAATGATGGGATGTCTATTCTTTAATTATCACTGTTTGAACTAATAATATATAGAGTTCAAAATTTATATATTACGTCATATTAGCAACGATTTTTCAATTTTGTTCACAATTGCATCACAGATACAGTGAGTAGCAATAGGACAGAAATGATGCAATGCATAAATCTAACGAATTAGCCCTAATTAGATGCACAAAATCTATGAAGGTATGCAAAAGTCATCATTGTCTAAGTCTATCAACCTTGTTAACTTCTGTCTTTAAAAATATGCTCAAATTAAAATTGATAAACTGGTGTACATTTTTCAACAATTTTGGTGGACGATGTTGCTGTCTGCGACAGCTCTATCATCCACCAAATTTGTTGAAAAATGTACACCAGTTTATCTTTAACCCTTAGCACACTGATGTCGAAATTTTTAAATTTCAAATTAAATTTAAAGATAAACTGGTGTACGTTTTTCAACAAATTTTGTGGAAGATGGTGCTGTCACAGACAGCAGCATCGTCCACAAAAATTGTTGCAAATTGTACACCAGTTTATCTTTAAATTTAATTTGAAAATTTAAATTATCATGCTCCAGAGTGCTAGGGGTTATGTTTATTTTGAAAAATTAAAACTCCTACATCAGTGTGCTAAGGGTTAATGTAATGTAATGATGTGTTTACGTGTTACAATGTATATAGTTTCTTGCCAGTTTCAGCAATTACTGATTTTGATTTTTGAAGTTGTAGTAAACTACTTAATTTAATAACATTTCAATCTTTATTGTTTTAGTGTTAAATAAAATGGAGCCCAAAAGTCCAACTTGATAAGCACTAGCCAATAGTAATCGAGACACTCAATGACACTCCAGAGTGACTCCAGACGCATGTCATAGCTGAAAAAAGAGACAGTGTCTTGCTTTAAAAGAGTGTGCTTTTGGAATTAGACTAATAGTAATAGCCATACTGGCCCATACATGACTTTTCATGTACACTATTGCTTTAATGGTCATGTAGTGACATGTACGCACATGGAATTCTCCTCTTCTTTACAGCTTACACATACTTAATGATCATACTTTGTACACATGTGTGATGTACTGTGTACATGAACCTCAAGTATGTAGATTGTAGATGTGGACTCGTGCACTGGGTCTAGTCTTGCTGATGACAAATATGAGCAATTAAGTGTATAATTCTATTTTGTGTTGATGTTCAAGTGCCATGGAAGCAGTAAAATAATTATGTTACTTTAATTTAACAAAATTACTGTTAATTGTATTAATTACTTGAAAATTCCTCTATTTTTGCAAAACTGATTTAAATCACGATTTTTTCGATAAAAATCGAGTGATTTAAATCATGATTTAAATCATGATATAAATCAATTGATTTAAATCAAGCCAACCCTGTCAATTTCCAGAAAACTATACAGGTAAAGCTGTTGAATATTTTGAAGCTAATTTGACTGGGTGCTGTAGTCAGATTAGTTTCAAAATATTCAACAGCATGTTTATTAAATAGCAGAGACATACAATTTATACAATGTGTCAGACTATTAAGAGCTAGACAGGCCATGTACAATCATTTATGACGTAATCATTATTATGTCATCCTACACGCCGCTTGGCTGATTATGATGTCAGATTGACAGATGGATACTCTGGAAATGTGAATTGATTACGATAAATGATATACTTCAGTGACTGAACAGATCACCATCGATTACATCATATCAAAATGATAAAGCTCCATCACGAAAATCAAAAAAGTCTGTCACTAATGCACACGTACAAATTGTATGTCTTTGATGAATTTACGATTTAATAAAGATTTTACTGAATGTTTTGAAACTACTTTCACTGAGAGCTGTTGCCGCATTAGTTTCAAATTTTCAATCACTTTCCTCTATTAGTTACTTTGAAATTTAGATTCTGGGAATTCAGTTTTCAAAGTTTCAAATATATTCCAAAACGTGGGCGAGCTTAGATCATATGTGCATGGAAATGGGTGCGAGGGTGTAGATAGAAATGGACCTTTCCAGTTTTAGCTAAGCCCCGCCCATCCCTAGTTAAGCTCCGCACACACCTCGCTCGTGTTGCGATTGATTAATCCCTGAACTTCTGGACTATCAATTTCCAGAAAACTATACAGGGAAACATGTTGAATATTTTGAAACTAATTTGACTGGGTGCTGTTAGGCAGCAAGTGGCCCATAAAATTATTTTCAAAATACTCAACAGAATGTTTATTAAATGGGAAAGACATACAATTCGTATGTGTCGGACTATTAAGTATCAAAGATGGACTATATCAAGTCATTCATGACAGCCTACACATCACGTAGTTGATTATGATGTCATATGAGCGAGGAAATGGATTCATGAATTGATCGCTCTAGTCAGTGAACAAACAATGTGGCAGCGAATATCACAATATCTAACACATACCATGATGGCTTAGAGCCAGTGTTATCCGTCCAAATTGACAATGATTTCAATATTCCCAGCGATTTTGGTGTATTGACAAGAAAACAGTCTTCACTGGCAGTTTGAAAGCGTAACCTGTTCTCATCGAACAAAACGTACTTATCACTGGTGCCCCGTGTACCGTGGAACAAACAGTAGACGTTTGATGTTGTACCCGAGTTCCGCCACCATCCTGTCACCACACACACAAGATAGGTGTAATGCTGGTCGGCTTCATTATTACAGATGACAGTCACTCCTGACTAGAAAAAACAAAATATATATTGACCCAGATGATTACATGATTAAACCATCTTGTGTCAACTTAACCATTAAACGGTGAAACCGATCAAAGCAATCTCTTCAGTCAGTTGTGTTGAGTAATGTCCAGTCACAGGACAAGATAAGACTATCTTTTTGAAAATCTACCACTGAAATAACTGGTTTGGCTCCTGATAAATTTTCAAAAAATAGTCTTCACTTGTCCTGTAAATGGACGCTGACTACGGAAAAGCTTTCTATGAGCTTTTAATTCTCAAGCTGTCCAAACCATCTTCCAGTTAAAGGACAACAGAAAGCTTGTTTGTAAATTCCATTGGGAAATTAAACAAGAGGCCCAAGGGGCCTGTATCGCTCACCTGCATCATAGGCATTTCAACCAGAAAGGCCATCAACAATAAGTAGAACCCTACAGAGTTCAGCAGAATTATAACAAGAAAACAGAAGCCATGTTTCTTTATGCATCAACTTCTTTTGAACAAAACTTAATGGCTCGTAGTCCCTTTTCGTGAAAACTAGGTCATCCAAGATGGCCGCCAAGCCAATGGACCAATCAGGTTCTCTTGAACAAATTGGTTCTCCTCCTGCATTAGATGACGTTTCATGAGTTTTGAATCAACCCCCAAGCCGTTTCAGAGATTTTTAGACATTTCTAAAAATTGGCTGGTTTAGCCAGTGCCCATCTTGGAGTTTGGCCGATCAGCTTCCTTTGAACAAAATTAGATCGGCCATGTTTTTTAATGTACGAACTTCCTTTGAACAAATTTGAATGGCCCTTGGTACCTAAACAAATTTACCAAATTTCAGCGCTATTCCGTCACCGGTTTGGGAGAAGTCGTTTGAACAAAATTATATCTCTACGCCCTATGGATGTTTCCTGCCAAATATAATTGAAATCGGCCCAGTGGTTCTTGAGAAGTCGTTTAAAGAATTCCCCATTGCTTTACTATGGGCCCATTGCTTTACTATGAGAGCCTATGGCAGGAAAACAAACCAAGATGGTAGCCAAACCATTTATCCGCCAGTCTTGAAAGTGGCATATTTGAGCTCGCCACCCTGATAAGCATATATAGAGCAATTTTTGGCATTAAAATACATCAAATACAAAAAACCCAATATGACCAACAAATGCTAAATTTTGATTGGTTGATGCCGGCCATGTTTTTTAACATACAAAATTCCTTTGAACAAATTTGAATGGCCCCTGGTCCCTAAGCATATTTAATAAATTTCAGCTCTATCCCTTCCGCGGTTCGGGATAAGTCGTTTTCGGGAAAACCATGTCATCCACGATGGCCGCCAAGCAAATAAGCCAATAAGGTTGGCTTGAATAAACTTGGGTCTAACATTGCCATAGATGATGTGTTATGAGTATTGAATCAATTCCTCTTGCAGTTTCGGAGATTTTTTAAAGTGTCAAAAAATCGGCCATTTTGGCTGGTGGCCATCTTGGATTTCGACCGATCCACTTTGTTTGAACAAACTTAGATCTCTATTCCCTATGAATGCTTCCTCCAAAATATAATTTAAATTGGCCCAGTGGTTCTGGAGAAGTCGTTTAAAGAACTCCCCATTGCTTTACTATGGGCCCATTGCTTTACTATGGGAGCCGATGGCGGGAAAACAAACCAAAATGGCAGCCAAACCGTTTATCCGACAGTCTCGAAAGTGGCATATTTGAACTCGGCAAACTGATAAGCATATATAAAGCAATTTTCGCCATCAAAATACATCAAATACAAAAAAGCCAATATGACCAACAAACGCTAAATTTTGATTGGTTGATGGCGGCCATGTTTTTTAATGTATAAATTTCCCTTGAACAAACTTGAATGGACCTTGGTCCCTCAGTATATTTACCCAATTTCAGGTCTATCCCTTCAGCAGTTCGGGAGTTGTTTTCGCGAAAACTAGGTCATCCAAGATAGCCGCCAGGCAAATCGTCCAATCATGTTGCCTTAACAAATTTGGGTCTACCGTTGCACTAGATGATGTGTTATGAGTTTTGAATCAATTCCTCCAGCGGTTTTGGAGATTTTTTATTGTTTCTAAAAATTGGCTATTTTGGCCGGCGCCCATCTTGGATTTTGGCCGATCGGCTACGTTTGAACAAACTTGAATCTCTATGCCCTAGGGATGCTTCCTGCCAAATATAATTGAAGTCGGCCCAGTGGTTCTTGAGAAGAAGTCGTTTAAAGAAAAAGTTGATGGACAACGGACGGACGGTTGCCACAGCATAAGCTCACTAGGCCTTTCAGGCCAGGTGAGCTAAAAACAATTGTCTTCTCTTGGCCTGCAAATCGTTTGCATTCATTAAGTAAAAATTTAACTTTTTTTCTTTACAAATCTTGGCCATTAAATGGTTAATTAATATGAGGCCCAAGGGGCCTGTGTCGCTCACCTGAGCACCATCAATTTTTCTCAAAATTGTTGGTGGGTGCTTTAGTAGTCTTTTAACTGAGTTTGTGGACATTTTTGCAAGTGCAATATGGCCACCAAACATGCTACATTTTGATTGGCCCACGGTGCCCATGTTTTTTTGATGGATCAACTTCCATTGAACAAACTTTAATGGCCCTTAGCGCCCTTAATCATAGCGCACAAATTTCGGCCTGACCCCTTCAGCAGTTCTGGAGGAGTTGTTTTCAGGAAAACTAGGTCATCCAAGATGGTCGCCGAACCATTTGGTTAATCAAGTCCTCTTGAAGAAACTTGGCTTACCTCTTGGCCTAGATGAAGATTCCCAAAGTAGTTTTGGAGAAGATTTTTAAAGACGTTTCCTAAAATCGGCCGAAATTCAAGATGGCCAAATTGGCCGATCGGCTTCATTTGAACAAACTTGGATCCCTATGCCCGAAGGATGCTTCCTTCCAAATATAATTAAAATTGGCCTAGTAGCTCTCGAGAAGAAGACATTTAAAATATCCCATCGCTTTAGTATGGGAGTCTTTGGTGGGAAAATAATCCAAGATGGCCACCAAACCATTTATCCGACACTTTTCGAAAATAGGAAAATTTGAGCTCAGAATACCCAAAAACATATACCGGTATAGAACCAATTTCGGCCTCAAAATCCATCAAATAAAAAAATCCAATATGGCCGTCAAACACGCTAAATTTTGATTGGCCCACGGTGGCCATATTTTTTAATGAATCACCTTCCCTTGAACAAACTTTAATGGCCCTTAGTCCCTAACTGTATCTCTCAAATTTCGGCCCAATCCCTTCAGCGGTTCTGGAGAAGTTATTTTCGGGAAAATTGGCCATCCAAGATGTCCGCTGACCCATTTGGTCAATCAAGTCCTCTTGAACAAACTTGGTTAACCTCTTTCCCTAGATGATGTTTCATGAGTTTTGAATCGATTCCACAAGCGGCTTCGGAGAAGATTTTTAAAGACGTTTCCTAAAATCGGCCGAAATCCAAGATGGCCACCGGCCAAATTGGCCGATCGGCTTCGATTGAACAAACTTGGATCTTTATACCCTAAGGATGCTTCCTGCCAACTATAATTGAAATCAGCCAAGTCATTCTTGAGAAGTCGTTTAAAGGAAACGTTGATGGACGGATGGATGGATGGACACACGGCGGATGGTCGCCACGGCATAAGCTCACTTGGCCTTTCAGGCCAGGTGAGCTAATAATGGCTGATGCAAATGTTAAACTAAAATGGCGGCTTCGAAGATGATCACCACTGAGTTTTTATAAAGATTTCCTTCTAATCTTAGTGTTTCAGGATAACTTAACATTGAATGAATATGACCTTAATCTCATGAGCTCAATATCAGTCCTGCCTTCTATTGAGGAATCATTTCAAGCTACGTCACTCCCATCTCTAGCTAAGCTCTGTCAATACTTTGCACGTGTGGGGATCGATTTATATACTTTGAAACCTGAATTGTCAAAATCACATTTTCAAGGTAATTAATTATACAGGTACGCTGTTGAATATATTGAAACTAATTTGACTGGGTGCTGTCAGGCATATTAGTTTCAAAATATGTAACAGCTTACCTGTATAATTAATTTAAAAAAATTAAAACCTTAAAATAAAGTGTATTAAATAGTAAATCCATCAAAGACATACAATTCGTACATTTGACAGACCTTTCCAGCTTGATGACAGAGTATTCGTTGTCAATTATGATTGTGATGTCAGCCTACATGTGATGTACTTGACTATGATATCATAAACTTGACAGATCGGATCCCTCTACAATTGGCATAGATGTACTATAAATTATGTTCTGCTTGTCTGTTAATGGAAACAACCCTTCACATGCCATGTTATTCAACTTTGCTGAAGACAATTTTAATCTTAAATTTAATTTGTCTACTTCTGATATTGACCAAACATTCAATAAGCAAATATTCTGATTTTCTTGACCGAATTTGACCATTAAAGAATTGAATGGCTCTAAGACCTGGAATGTTAAACTCCTAAATTGCACACCCATATGACAATAGAGGGATATGTGTCTACCTATGCTCCACCCATTTCTAGCTACACTCCAACCACTTTGTAAGCATGTTTTCATACATTCTAACACATTTAACCATTATTTTCCAGAATCCTCGATTTTAAACTAACTGTACAGGCAAGCTGTTGAACATTTTGATAAGTAATAGTAACAGCTCCCAGTTAAATTAGTTACAAAATATTCAACAGAATGTTTATTAAATTGTCAACTGACTGAAGCCACACAATTAATACACTTACTCTTGGACATTTGCCATGTTTATGATAGACACGTACATAATTTTATTCTGATGTCAGCTAACAAGTGACACATTTTGATTATTAATTTACCATGTCAGATATATACTTGACTGACAGATCCAATCCCTCGATTGGCATTTATTTTGGATATAATGCCAGCTTTATGCTGTTGCTGCCTAAGCTAGCAACAAATGCAATATCGTTCAATAATGATCAATACAAAAGGTACAATCCTTTCTAGTGCTGGCTCTGAAGTTCTATAAACCTTTTGACATCATAGTGAATGGTTAAATTCACCTGCTTTTGATTGTGTTGCGAAATATGTGTCATCTCAAAACTAGGTTGCTCAGTCGATGACGTTTTATCTCAAATACCCACGTTCACTGCTTTGACAGTTTGACCCAACTGGGGGGGGGGGGGGGGGGGTGAGCCAAATGAAAATGTCAAATGGTTTCTGAGCAGCTACCGTACAACCAACTTCTTGAAGTTTTGACCCCCACCAATGGCATGACTGGCAGCATCAAATGTAATTGTCCTCTTGCGCTCTGCAATTATACGGGTACATTGTAACTCATAGGTAAACCAAATTTAGTTAAATTCCATTCAAAGGTATGGGACGAGTTGTATTACAATCAAATTGACCATTTGGCCCCTCCCCCAATCCCTGGGGGAAGAGCCAAATGTAAATGTGCTCTTGCACTCCACAATAATATAAGTAAGTCACATATCAAATTTGGTTGAATTCTGTTCAATGGTTTGTGAGGAGTTGCATTACAATCAATACCCGCACACACAGATAAACAGACAGACAGAGACATATGGGGAGGACAGCATAATCTGCACAAGTTTGTCTTTGAAAAATGTGGGGATATCTATACGTACAATGTAACATCATAGCTATACCTGTTGCGCATCTCGTATGTCTTTCCTCCGGGCCCACAACACAAGCACAACGTAGATAAACCAAACAGCAGTGACAGTCGACACGACGATGGGATTCTCAAAGAATGTCGCAAACAGATAGATATCACTCAGACTGACAGAGTTTGGCATAACTAGAAAACTGCCTGAGAATGCTGTCATATGCGTGCAGAGACATATCAGTTCATGCGCTGAGCTTGAAGGAGATGGCTGCAAAGTCAACAGATTGTGACTTCAGGTAACCTCTTAACCCTCGAATTTGGTCAAGAAAATTTCAATTTTCTCATAAAAAATGTCGATTTGCAGAGCAAAAGAAGACCAATGTTGAAAATTTATCACTGGAATGACTGGCTCGGTTATCGAGCCAGTCATTCCAGTGGTAAATTTTCCAAAAATAGTCTTCTTTTGCTCTGCAAACGGACTTTTGTCAAGACCAGACCAGAAGACCTTTTTGGCTGATTAGAGTGTTAAATGGCTAATTAATGGATAACCAAAACTTACCTCTGTAGTCATTAGAACTATCCATTTGCAGGCCAAAATATAACTATATCGATCCAGTCATTCAAGTGCTAAATTTTCAAAACTAGTCTTCTTATGGCCTGAAAATGGACATTTTCTATGAGAAAATACATGTAGAAATCTTCGTAACTAAATTTGATAATTAATGTGAGAATGTAAGCATATAAAACAATGATTGCATATTACTGATCTACAGTACAGCTCATAGATAAGCTAAAATATCTCCAAAACAAACAAGGCAAATCAATAAATTGATGTATGCTCCCTGAAGGCATACTCTGCAGAGAAACTGAATGGATAAAAGCAAAATCTAAGTTTCTCTAAATAAACACACTTAGACTTTGCTTGGCCACCATATGAAAAATACATATAAAAACTATGTTCAAAATGAACAGAGATATTTTCTGTAATAATCAATACCAAGTTTGGTGACCATATGTGAAAAAGTCTTGAAATTATAGCCCGGAGAAACATTTGCTGTGATATTCAGTCGACCATGAAAAGTAGGCCAGCATGACCTACTTTTTATACTGTGCAAACCTTCTCGTTAAGATGCATCCACATACCAAGTTTGGTGACCATATGTGAAAAAGTCTTGAAACTATGGCCCGGACAAACATTTTCTGTGATAATCAGTCGACCATGAAAAGTAGGTCAGCATGACCTACTTTTGATACTCCGCAACTTTTTCCATAAGATGTATCCACATACCAAGTTTGGTGAGCATATGTGAAAAAGTATTGAAACTATAGCCCGGAAAAACATTTTCTATGATATTCAATCGACCATGAAAAGTAGGTCAGCATGACCTACATTTGACCTACTTTTGATACTCTGCACACCTTCTCCCTAAGATGCATCCACATACCAAGTTTGGTGAGCACATGTGCAAGTCTTGAAACTATGGCACAGACAAACATTTTCTGTGATATTCAGTCGACCATGAAAAGTAGGTCAGCATGACCTACATTTGACCTGCTTTTCATACGCTGCACACCTTCTCCCTAAGATGCATCCACATACCAAGTTTGGTGACCATATGTGAAAAAGCCTTGAAACTATGCCCCGGACAAACATTTTCTGTGATATTCAGTCGACCATGAAAAGTAGGTCAGCATGACCTACTTTTGACCTATTTTTCTTACTCCGCACACCTTCTCCCTAAGATGCATCCACATACCAAGTTTGGTGACCATATGTGAAAAAGTGAAAAAAGTTTTCTCTTAGTCTGCAGATTGACATTTTCCATGACAAAATTTAAATTTCTTAAAACAAATTTGAGAATTAAAGGATTAAAATTTGACAATCAGAATAGTCCTTTAAAGATTTCCTGACAATTTCTGGGAAACCCAGAATGTTCCTCGAAACAATTGAAACATCAATACAGGTTCTGAAGGTAAACACCATTGTCTGTCAAGACAAATTTGAGGAAAATTATCCCAGTTATTAACGAGTTCGGTAAATTAAAAAAATCCAAGATGGCTTCCAAAAATTACCAATCAGATGTGACATGTCTGTATACATTCTGAAGCATATCACCTGATACGCATATTCGCGAAAACGGTTCTAACAATGATCTGAAATCTTGAGAATTCTGACAAATAGAATGTTCATACGCGTTAAAAAACTGTGTCAATATACATACATATTAAACCTCTATAATACATGTCCAATTGATATGAAATAACCCAGCACTTGCTAAGTTTCTCCAAACAGCTGGAGAACCCATTTTGGCTGGCACAACCATTAACCTTTCACCGATGAATTCCTCAGATCTTATTTTCAAGGCAAACATACAGGAAAACTGTTGAAAAGTTTGAAATTAATTTGGATGGAAGTCATTGCTAGCTTAGGCAGGCAGCAATGGCTTCCAGTCAAATTAATTTCAAAATATTCAACAGAATAAATTAATAGCGTAAAGAATATAATTTCTCCAGGAGTTGTCTGTGAAAGGGTTAATATGAACTTGATTGAATGATGCTACTAAAACAAACAAAACACACCTCACAACCACTCGAATCCCACATCTCATTGGTCTCATTCCAGTACAGACATCCTCCAGCCCCTATCTTCACAGTCATATTAAGCAGAACTTGGTAGGCTACACACCCAGATCCATGACACTGCGGCTCATGAGCGATGTCTATTCTACTAACATCTACCACGTGACCTGGTGATGGCAAAACTCCGAGTAAATAGGTCTCATTATTGCTCATATCAGGGTATACAAGTAAAGTATTTCGAGCACTAACAAGAACTGATGCAGTAATGTTGCTAATTTCTAGCGTAACTCCAGTAACGTTACCCAGATCAACACCATGTGCTTCTATTTCTTCACTCGTAACAGTATCATTTAAGGAATATTTCGGCTTTAATAAAACTTGCACGTTTATGTCAGTGAGAGATGGATACAGTCCTATAATCGTCGGTTGATTTTGGCTCATGGTGAGAGTGATGATCGTTACGCGGTTGTGATCGGTGATAGCCTGACCTGTAGCCGGTTCATACACAAACTCTAGATGTGCATTTTGACTAGAATTTTGTAATCTATCTGTGTTGCTCTTAGACAGAGATTCTGGAAAAAGAAATAAAATATTGCTTCATCAAAATAACTATTAACGAGCATCTATATACTAGTCAATCCTTTCGAGGATAAATCAATGAAAAGTAGTCTTTACAGTACATAGCAAACAATGTTGAAATTAGTGTCACTGAAAGCCGTTGCTGCCTAAGACTGTAATAGCTTCCAGTCATAGTAATTTCAAAATATTCAATAGCTTTCCCGTTTGTTTGCCGTTAGGTTGAGACACAGTAAATTTATCTGTGAAAAAGCTAATCTATCAAACTTACACGTAAATGTAGTACAGCATCACCAACAAGGAAGATTTGAAAAATTAATAAGTTTAATACTGTTCATATACCGTATTAAATATTAATATTGTAAAATACATGTAGCAAACCAATCCATGGTAACTTCAACAAAATTTTAAGCGTGAAATAGATAATCACTATACTGTAAACATATTAAGCTGAACATTTTGAAAACTATTTTACAAGCAGCGGATTCACATCAAATTGTTTTAAAAGTATTAAACAGGTCTCTGCATGTTGGCTTGAAATCCAGATACACTGACTTCAGGGCAGAAAGGAGTTGCTCTGTAGCCATGTCTGTCACTCTGTCGGCTTAAAGCATACAATAGCAATAGTGCATCACATTTCCTCTGGTGGCACAAATTAGAAGCGATATCCAAAAAGTATGACCACTGTCCAGCCTGTGCCTTATGAAAGGAGGGGAAGACATTTACTTACACCAATTTGCTTAAAGTTTCTATGTTTTAACTGAATACATCTTATAAGATACATGCAAAATAAGAAATTTTTTGTTTCAAAACAAAGATCCAATGGTAAATAGTGTCTTATCCAACTAAGATTAGCTTATGAATATTCAAGTAGGGTCTGAGAGTAGATGATGGTACTATTTTGCAAGGTTGGATATTACATGTATTCTGTCAATAGTCAAGATTGGGCCAGAAAATCTATGTTTTTGTATAGTGTATGTCCATTTGCAGTCCAAGAGAAGACTATATTTGAAAATTTATCATAGGAATGACTGGCTCGGTCACTGAGCAAGGCATTCCAAGTGATAGATATTTTAAAATAGGCTTGTCTTGGATGGCAAATGGACATTCAGCAGAACCATTGCAGAGGCCAGTCTTAACCTGCTTGACCATTGAAGCGTTATTAGACGTCACAGCCCGCATAACTAAATTGAAGAAATGACAATTATGCAAAAGCTAAAAACACCATAACAGAACCTTACTAAGCATTTGAATCCTAATGTTTTTTCAAAATGTTTTTGGATTGTACCGGTTTGGATCCGATCTTGAGTGTTGGCAGACGGGTGTTGTCTAAGACATACAATGTAAATATGTACAGTATATTATATGTACATATTGTATATAGAAAACCATGTATTATATGTAAATATGTGAATAATAGTAGAATAGATTGAAGGCCCCGGGGAACACCAGCTATTTATAACTGATTGGTTTACCTTCATAAAATAAAGCTTTTTTCACGAGAGAGTTGATACTTACCTCCCTAATACTCTTTGATATTGCTAAATATTGGCTTTCACTTAATAAAACACTCAGATTTAAAAAGAAAGGTGCCCCTTATGGGCAGGTAGTCAGAAGTCAGTCAGGCGGATGCCAGCCCCACCACCGCGCATGCGCCGACTAGTACTTCCTCTGACTAATTTATTGGCTGACACACATGCAACATAATAAGAGCCTGAAGACCGAGCCTTAGTGGGGCGGAGAGGCCGGGTCCGTATTAGGGAGGTAAGTATCAACTCTCTCGTGAAAAAAGAAATCCGTGATTTCGTTTATTTCACTTCAAGAGTATACTTACCTCCCTAATACTCTTTGATATTGCCAGAATTCGTCAGTGAATTCGGCGGGAGGGAGGCGAGGTCAAAAGACCAGCTCTTCCCTATGCGCTTTTCTGTGATTAAGGCACTTAAACTTCTGAAATTGTGTGGAAACACAATCAGGAATAGATAGGAAAAACAATGGCTGAGAGATGACCAAAAGTCATAAGCCCCCCCCCCCCCCCCCACCCCCTCTTGGGAGGAAGACTGTATGACCTCAATGTCCCATACGCTCTCTACGTACAAGTGCCATGTACCATAGGACATTAAACCAAAAGGCTTCATTTTCGTATACTCTCAATAATGAACCACATAAAACACGTACCATCACCATATTAATAACGAAGGGTCACGTGACATTACAAAAAACCATGGACAACACACACAAGACTGACCTTGTGGAAGATTGGCGCTGTCATCATCTCCCCATTGGTGAAGACTGATGCAGCCCATAAATTAGATGTTTCCATTGATTAAATGTGAAATATATAAAAAATGAGGATACACAATGTACCTCATCAAAATATGTACACCTAGATTAGCTTTTCAAAATCGATAAGGCGAGAGGATTCGAGGTGTCACTGAGATAATGGTCGGTAAAACTTGACTCACAGTGCCACTGAGCTACTGACATAATGTCATCCACAGGTACCCCATTAAATAAGGCAGTGGAAGCCACTACATCCCGGACACTGTGAGCCTTGGCCATGTCAACTTGTTTACCTGTGGTGGATTTATGGCAAAATTTAATACACTCTACAATCCACCTGGAAATTGTGTCCTTTGACGCCCTGCCATGGGGCTCAATATATGACAACCATAACGCTGTTGGGTCCATCCGCCAATCTTGAGTACGTTGTTCGTACCGGATTAATGCTCAGACTGGACACCATAGTTTTGAATTAGGATCATACCTAGTCAAAGCTGGTAAAATTATCGGTTGACCCGGATATTTCAGACTGGTTTTTCGCCATGAAATTTATCCTGGGTAGAAGCGTAAGGCCTTCCCCTGTAACCACAAAACGGTCTGCCTCGGCTGACAAGGCATGAATCTCACTCCTACGCAGTTTTAAGTGTCAACATTTTCATAGAAATGGAGCTTCGGTTCAAACGGCCTATCAGCTAGCACCTGAAGCACTAGTGATAAACTCCAAGACGGAATCACTGGGGGATTCCTTGGTCTTAGATTGCCCATGCCTTTGATTAAAGTATTTAATGTATTTACTTCATCACTTCCCCTATTAGCCAAGCAAGGGATAACTGTCATTAAAGCTGACTTGTAGCCAGCAATAGAGTTAGGCTTGAGGCTATAGGCATCATACAGGTGACAGAGGAAATCGGCTACTACCTGAATAGATGAATCCATTGGATTAATACATCTTTTTGAGCACCATTCTGCAAATCTGTTGATTTTATAATTATATGCTCTGGAGGTTGACCCCCTCCTGGCTTTAGCCATGAACATGGCTGCTTGCTCAGAAAAGCCCTCCTTAATTCTAGATTCCTTGACAACATCCACGCAGTCAATTGGAACATTGACGGATTGTTGTGAAGGTTCTTGCCCTGGAAGATAATATTGTCCATCAGATGCAGAGGGACCGGATTTCAGACCAGACGGTCCAACAGATCCGTATACCATGATCGGCGTGGCCAATTTGGGGCGATCAGAAGCACTTGGCACTCCTCCTGTCTGATTTTATGAAGAATTTTTGGAATCAGGATTGCTGGAGGGAATGTGTATGCATACATTCCCACCCAGCTGATAGCTAACGCATCTGTTGCGAAAGCGCTTGGATCTGGAATCGGAGAGACATACATCGTCATCTTCGCATTCTTCTTTGTTGCGAATAAATCTATGATGGGTTCCCCCTAGTGGTCGAACAGACGATCCGCCACACATTGATTTAGTTGCCATTCCGTAGGTAAAACACTCATCCTTCGGCTCAATGAGCCTGCTAACAGATTTAACCTTCCCAGAATATGAACTGCCTTCAAGGTAATCCTGTGATCCAGGCACCAACACAGCAGTTTCCAAGTCATCATACAGAGACTGGGCGACTTCGTTCCACCCTGGCGGTTTATGTAAGTCACTACTGTTGAGTTGCCTGCTCGAATTAGAACACTCTTGCCCTGAACTTTCTGTAAGAAATGTTCCAGGCCCAGGACTACTGCTCGTAATTCCAGTAGATTGATATGTTCCTTTGACTGTTCCAGATTCCAAAGCCCTGATCTTGTGGATTCTTCCAGGCAAGCTCCCCACCCCTCCATCGATGCATCTGTATACATTGTTAACTGAGGGTGAGGAGGGGTTAACATCACCCCCGCCAGGAGATTCTCTGTCTTCAACCACCATTGAAGGTGATGAACTAGAGGCTCCAACACTGACACGCTCGAGTCCAGTGAACCTGTACTCTGGGTCCATTGTGTCATGAGAAATAACTGGATCGGCCGCCTGCGTAAGGCCGCCTGAGGAACCATCAATACCAGTATTCTCAGATAAACCCGTGCCAGGATGTGGCGACTGTTGCAAACTGACTGTATTACTGAGATGAGTATCTGTACCCTCTCCTGAGTAGGATAAACATATCCTATCTCCAGATCGAAGAACATTCCCAGGTAAACAAACTCTGCTCTGATTTTTGAAAATTTATTATCCAGCCTAAATCTGTGAGAGTTTTCAAAACTATCTCCAGATTTGCTGATAAACTTTCCTGGTTGTGTGCTTTTATGTCTATGTACGTGTGGACTGCTATGCTTCTCCTGCGGAGGTATGCTGTTATCGCAAGACCCACCCTGGTGAAGACCCGAGCAGCCGTAGAAATTCCGAAGGGTAACACCCTGAATTCCCACTGTCTGCCCTGGAATGCAAATCTCAGGAAGCGATGGAAACTCCTCGCTATTGGAATGTGGAAATAAGCATCCTTCAAATCTATTGAAGCTGTCCACATTCCCTTCTCCAACCCTGCCAACACCGATCTCACAGTTTCCATCTTGAAACTGGGTGTGTCTATGAACTTGTTTAATGGCTTGAGGTTGAGAATTGGTCTCCACCCTCAAGTGCTTTTCGCTACCAAGAACACGGTTGAATAGAAGCCCGGGCAATTTTGCGCCGGCTGAATTGCTTCCTTGAGTATGAGGGAATTTATTTCCTCCTCTATACACAACCGCTGATCTGGATCTCTTGGAATTTGAGTCCAGACCGGCACCAGAGACAGTCGTGATGGTGGGCCTGTTATCCAGTCGGGATGATACCCGACTGAAAGCCATCGCAAGACTAAACGGTCCGGAGTCAACCGTTCCCACTCTTGCATGTGGTTGGCCAATCGGCCTCCCACTGGTCCATCTAGGGAGAGAGGTGGACATAAGAAGCGCAAGAGTGGCACTGTCTCCTGGTGCAGATGCACTGGGGTAGCTCTTACTGTGGTAATCACCCTGTCAGGTATGATTACCACGACCAGATCCTCGCGCACCACGGCCCGCACCACGGTGCGCCGGAGGAGCCTGCGCCCCCTCGCTGCTGGCCGAAGCGCACGCGGCCGTTGCTGATGCTGCGCCGGTGGCTGGCCTCTGACATGGCCACCGCCACCTCGAGCCTGCAGGGGATGATTACGCAAGGGGAGCTGCGCGAACGCGCTCTACGGAGCACTTCAAATTGCTCACGTAATGCCCTCTGGTTATTGACCCGGGTAACCGTCTCCTGGAGATGCTTACATCCCTCACCTCCAAAAAGACCAGGACCTGTCGTAGGCGTACGCAGCAGCCTATTATACAAATCCTGGGATGGGCACAAGTTGTCAAGAGCAAACGTGCACCTCGCCCGGACACTCCTGGTTACAGACCGGGTTAAACAGTCCAAAGCCAAGTTAATTCCATCTTGGATGGCTCTCTGGCCAGTCACCGGAATAGGCTGACGTAATGCGGATGCCGTTACAACCCCTTGTAACAACTGTGAGACCGGGAACTTGGCCGCGTATCTTTACCCAGCGCAGCACGGTCATCCGTGCTTGGCTTCGGTACTACACCGTATAGCTGATATTGATCAGCTGTAATACGGCACCGCTTTGCCACTTCGCGGGGGGGCCTTCGCTAAACGTCCATGTGCCTTAATGGACGTCTCCGCCGCAGTGAACATATCAACAATATGATCAGCTAACGGCAAAGATGGCGTAACGGTAACAGTCAGCTTTCCTGCCAGCCACGGGCGCTGGTCCCGTTGACTGGCCGACTGATCCACGGCAAGATCTGGCCTGACGTTGATTAGCCATTGACAAGCGTCAGACCAGTCTTCCTCCGTGGCCACCTGTGAATGCTCTACAAGATGAGGGCTTTCGCCATCCTCCTGAGCAATCACAGGTGTGTATGTGGCTGGTGGAACTGATACGCCTGGCAAGCCAGAGAAAGCATGCGGGCCTGAAAGAACAGGCATGCCAAACTGGCTTGACCAGGAGCAGGCACCGTGGTATTGCGTGGGGAAAATTTCGCCACACCACGGCCCTGGCCAGCACCTGCTACACCATCGACAAGCCGAGGTATGCGGTAAAACTGGCCATCAGAACCAGCCCGGGCTACCTTCTGCGCCGTGAACGCTACTCCTGCGTGAGTAGTACCGTGGACAATGTCGCCCGTGTTCCCCGCGAGGGGTGCACGTACGTCAATGTCCATGGCCACGGCGCCAGAAGGAAAACCCAGCAGATAATCCTCTTCTACCTGGCCAGAAAGATTAGACTCCAGGTTAGCAAAGAATCCCAACCCGGACTGGCCAGGAGAGGTACCATAGGAGGAACTAGTACCTGCAGGGTGCGGATAATCCTGGCCTGATAAGCAGGCAGGCTCCAGCGACACCTGACCACGAACAACCGGCGCGGCAAGCCTGCTGCCAGTGTTCTTACCGTGGATTTCACCCTCTATTAGGGCCACCTCTGAATCATGGTCATAAACTGATAGGTCCCTAAATAGTACCGATACAGAGGCGGGGATTATCTGCTCCGGAGCAGATGAAGAGGACAACGAAAGATTTGGACCAGGAAGCATGCCACGAAGCAACACTGGGACCAAATCTTTAATTGTCCTCTTCATCTCTCCCATCATCTCAATACGGAAGGCCTCCATATCCATAGCGGACGAGGCCTTCCTCTTACCCTTCTTACCAGAAGCCTCTTTCTTAAAGGGGAACACAAGAAGGGTCACCATCGTTTGCATAAAATACGCAGTTCTATTGTAGAGCCCACATTTAAGCTACTGTGTAAAGCTTTCCCCCGACATTTGTATATAAATCCGAGTAAAATGGTGTTAAAAAACGCTATGTTACTATAATTTTCTGCGAGTTAATTAAACCTATGACGTCATAGGTTGAACCCCATCCGACAAGAACCATAATAACGGCACTCTGAAGACAGGAGTGCACGCATTTGGATGGTGATATCTCTATCGGTGATAATGCTATCGACATTATTTATATATGTACAGATTGAAGAGATTAAGACGTGTATCACACTATCGCAAATTTATGGAATGTATTTGTTATTTTCACACATTAATTGCCGAACCGTAAGATGGCCATTTTCTATGTAGATACCTGCCAATTACATTAACATTACAAAATCTCAGGAAGTTTTGTGGCTAGTATGAAAACATAAGTACCTAAAGATGGACTGGATGTATGTACAAACTATTTAAACTCTCATATTAATAGATGAAACTTTAATAACATTATCTGCCGTAGCCCCAGTAAGAGTGTTGATTCAATAGTGGCAATTATATTGAATTGCCTATACTATCGCGTCATTCATTTATCTCAAGATCAAAACTTCATGTCAAAATTGGCACCACCAGCGAAATCAGACAAAGGACTGTTAGTATATATTCCTCAACATTTCCGCAAATATAGTTTATATATTCCTAAAACCGCTGAAGAAAATCCCCTTATAAAAACGCAATTCGCAATTTTATTGCGATAGCGTTGGATGACAGCGAGAAAAACGTTCAACTTATGACGTCATACGTCTCATCCGGGAATAGAAATTTAACCCATGTACCACATATTTAAATAACGAAGATATATATTTCTAATTTGAGCACAGATCTTACAATTATATTTTTGAAAACGTTACGGTCTGTAGATTCATTTTATACACAGTAGTATAGAGGGTCTGGTGATTCCCTTTAAGTTTCCTCTCCTCCTCTGGAGCCTTCTCCCTGGTCTGCAATGATAGAAATTCAGACATTAGCTCACCCCTCACTTTTTACAGATCTCACATTTAAGCAATGGCCCACATGGGCTGCACTGGAAGCATAAATGGGGGAAGAACTTATCCATCCTACCACATGAAGGACAACCAGGCCTCTGAAACACACCAGAGGACGAAGACAATGAGTATTACAGATATTGAATTAAACCTCAACACGAACTAAACAAGGAGGAAGGGGCCATAAAGACCCAAGCTAATAATAATAAATCAGCGTTGGACAAAACTTATAACTGACAGAAAGGTGCAAGGCTGATTATGACGTCATAACTTCAAGAATAAGAAGTTAAATCGATCCGAAACAAAACCTCCAGGTGTAAGGACGAATTGTAATCATATCCAGAACATCCTAACTAGACAGGATAGTTTATACAGACTATACAAACATCAGATAAACAGTGATAAATGGCAGTAAGATTTTATAAATATTTTCAAATATAATTGAAAAGCCTCATATCATAACTAGAGTACCTGAGCCTTTAGCATAGACAAACCATCTGATCTGATGAACCGGACGCTCCACCAACATTATGACCTCTTAACTCTCTCCACCTTAGGGGGAAGGAAGGGGACCAAGAGGGCAAAGTGAGAAGACCTTCATCCGAGGCCTCCAATTCACTGGGCATAATTTTTGGTTAGAAAACCTAACAATGTTAGTAGGAAATGGAACCTTGGTGGAGAGAAAAACCAACTCTCTGATAATGTGCTGTCCTAAACAACCGAAGGCAGATACCTGTGGACATACATACAAAGAGAGATTAGCATTTCATAGCGCCATTTTGAAATAAACTAATTATTTTAGGCGCTTATCATGATAAACGTGAGTCGCGGAAACACATTACAACGGGATAAACTCGCTAAAATATACTAGAAGTCACCTGATGGCTAGGTCCTGGGCGCTCCTCCGGCGAAATAATCCGATCTGCCATCACTCCAGGTTAATAAAACACTTCTAATATATTAATTAAACGATTAAACACCTCAGAAAAGCCTTAAGCATGAAACATGTGATGAGGAAGTACTAGTCGGCGCATGCGCGGTGGTGGGGCTGGCATCCGCCTGACTGACTTCTGACTACCTGCCCATAAGGGGCACCTTTCTTTTTAAATCTGAGTGTTTTATTAAGTGAAAGCCGATATTTAGAAATATCAAAGAGTTTTAGGGAGGTAAGTATACTCTTGAAGTGAAAATAACGTCGCAGTTGTTAAAGTATTAAACAGATTATTTGTAAATGTGTTTTAAAATTCCAAACATATGCAACTTTCATGGATGAGCTGGATGTATTGATGGTCGGGTCTGACAAAAAAATTTCTTGTTCTTATTGCTAAAGTTGTGGCATAAATACATAAAATTTGCCTACCCTGCACAGACAATGAAATAGCTACAGGTGTGCTCAGATTGTGTAGCTTGACTTCACTCTTGTTCTCCCTTCTAAGATTGACATTATACACAGGTGTGGCTACATCGCCGGCTGTCTCATCCCAACCATATGGATTATACTTGGACAGCACACTCTGTGACAAAAGGCAGGCAATACAAATTTAGATTACTTAGACCAGATTATTAGCCCTTTCATGGACAAGATTGGATAAAGATCAAAATATTTTCTTATTGAATGTCTATTTACAGGCCAATAGATCATATTTGTCAATTTACCACTGGAATGACTGGCTCATTTATTAAGCCAGGCATTTCAGGGGTAAATCTTCCAAAAAAAATAGTTTTCTCTTGGTTTACAAATGGACATTGGTCAAGACCATTGTAGATTCCAGTCTGGGATGGCTTAAACGTTAAAGGCTTAAAGATAAATTTAATCAGACATGAAATTATAGCACATGAACACGGCCTAAAATAAACATGGATGACCCGTGTGGCTAGCGGCAAGTAAATTCTGTTATATTCTCACTTCTTTGCAATTATCTTTATCCCATATAATGGTCATAAAACTATGAGTTTGTAGGCCTAACACTCAGACCACATTTAGGCAACGGGGGTTCAGCAATGCTTGTTTTCAAAATTGACCCAGTTACTCTATTGCACCTCAGTGACCAGAAATGACAAATTCTTTAGGATGTAGTAAATATTCTCTTGAATAATTTGAAACTAATTTGACTGGTAGTTGTTGCTGCCAATGACCACAAGCATTCGCTGAAAATCCTGCCAGTAGAACTTGAGTAATCACACGCCGAACACAGACAGACAGACCAAACAATGGTACCGATCAATGGATGGATGGATGGACAGGCGGATGTGTGAGCAGACAAGCAGGCACAAAGACAGACACATTATATATATATATATATATATATATATATATATATATATATATATATATATTTAATCTTCATACCTGAATACTGATGCTTTCATCAATAGAGGCAAGAGCACCCCGGGAAAGTGCCTGCTGAAATGTGTGTAAATCAGGCATTTTCACACTGCCTGCAGGCTGCCATATTCTCCAATCTTCACCGCTAGACTGACTACTGCTCCCAGACAGCTTCTGTTTCGACACAGATTTACCAGCTAATGAATGCAGATACGATTTTTCTAGTTGAATGGTAACGCTGCTCCGTGAGAAAGTAACAGGACCTTCTTGAGGGGCGAGAAAGTCAACCAGGCTGCTCACAACAGCATTTATCACAGAATTTGCAGCTGCAGACATCCTCTTGGCCTGATAATATAAACCTTGGATTAGGACAGTATGCAACTGATGACAAAACGAAGCCCAAAGGCTTTGACATTCAGCTGACTGACGATTAAGACTGGAGAACATTCTTGAAATATAATTTTCATCCGATCTGTCACTCAAGTATCTGATGTCATAATCAAATACATCACATTATTAAGTGATGTCACAATCATAAAGACATATCACCATCAAAAAAATTTAAAGGTTATAAAAGTGTACTAATTGTATGTCTTTGACAAATTTACAATTTAATAATCATTCAGCTGAATATTTTGAAACTAATTTGACTGGGAGCTACCACAGGCAGCAACAATCCCTAGCCAAATTTGTTTCAAAATATTCAACAGCTTACCTGGATAATTACTTTGAAACTCAGATTCGGAAATTCAGTTTTCAGTTTCAAATCGAATCCAACACGTGTAAAGAAGGGGGAGTTTGTTAGCTAGAAATGGGCGTAGCATAGCTAACAAGAGTTTAAATGAAACTCAACATACACCCACAGGCATACGTGTTTGAGGAATGCTAAATGTGAACAATTTGTCTTTGATAATTCTCTGAGAATCAAAAAAGCATCCGCTTTTGTTTCTACGAGAATTCTTAATACTTACCAGATGTACTATTATGATAATGTCTGTTATCTAGTCTAGCTCAAAATAAACAATTAAAACTCCGCACTCTCCTGGTCCTGCCCCTACTGTGTCCGGGAATACCATAGCTGCAGGTACCGAGTCAATTCCCAATCACAGTCAGATTCGTCTTATGTTTGCCTTGGCAAACTGCGAAAGCAGCTCAGCCTCACCTCAGCGGGGCGGCTGAGGCAGGGCCATAGTACATCTGGTAAGTATTAAGAATTCTCGTAGAAACAAAAGCGGATGCTTTTTTGATTCTACTTCGAATAATACTTACCAGATGTACTATTATGATAAACTCCGGCTTTCGACAGCCAGAAAATGCTGGTGGGAGGAGGTGAGGCTCGAACCAGCACTCAACTACCATCCAACAGAGAAGGTTGTGAAGAGACTAGAACCCTGGCATACGCTCGGGTTCTGCTATCTGACTCATAGAGTGCTAAACTTCCATGGTCTAGACCGCGCTACCCCCCTCTTTTGTCCGCACAAAATTCAGAGGGCTGTCACTGGGGATGCAACACCCACCAGACCTGTGTCAGCCCCAAGTCTCAGCTAGGGCAGTCCAGTAGAGTGCAAAGAAGCTACTACAACTTCTAACTTTGAAAAAATATCAGTATATCGACTAGATTTTCAAATTGGAATGAGTCTAATGTCTGGTTGACAGGATAAGAATACTCTTGTACCAGACTATTTACCTAAGCAGTCTGGTATTTCGACTGTAAGTAAATATATTTATAGTCACTTAATTAATGTAAACACTCACCATTTTTGAGTGCTTGATCTTTTCTTGATCATCACAGGAGCTCGGCCCAATCCACGGTCGTACTCAGTCATGTGCATAGCGTTTGTTCAGTGTAGGCGGAAGACTTTAGTGATGTGTGCGAAGTAGTGGTCGGACGTGGCTTAGTTTAGGTTTGACAGATTGGCGACGGCTACCGGATTAAGTGAGCTGGAGATGTCGCGAAGGTAGAAATCAGTGAATGACGACTCGGCATGCCATTGTGCTACAGACATCACCTCCTCTAATGAGACACCCTTATAAAGGGCTGATGATGCTGCTAGTGCTCGGACCTGATGGGCATTCGCATGATCAATTTGCTTTCCTGTAGCGATTTTGTGTGACATCTTAATAGCGTCAACTATCCAACGAGAAATAGTATCTTTCGAGGCACGTAAATGGGGAGCTTTGAGACATAACCACAGAGATTTCGGGTCGTCTCTCCACTCATTAGTACGTTTCTTATACATTTTAAGACATCTGACAGGACACCAAACAGAAGAGTTTGGGTCATGTCTAGTTAAACTTGGCAAATTGATCGGCTGTCCTGGATATTTAAGTGACTGATTCTTTGACAGGAAACAAAGACGTGGAAGTAGTCGTAAACCTTCACCCGTGATGACAAAACGGTCTTGTTCGGCAGAAAGCGCATGAATTTCGCTTCTCCTTCTCGCCGACGCTGCTGCAACCAAGAAAACTGATTTAATAGTTAACAGTTTAATATCAATAGATCTAATCGGTTCAAAAGGAGCTTGTCCTAAAACCTGTAGAACAAGATATAGATTCCATGATGGGATAGGAATTGGCTGTCTAGGTCGCAGATTGCTCATTCCTTTGATAACTTCATTCAAGGTGTCATTCTCCACTCCTTCAACAGCGAGACTGGGAATGACTGAAGCTAATGCAGACTTATATGCTGCTAGGGTAGAAGGTACAAGTTTGTCAACTTCGTATAAATGACAGATAAAATCCGCTACGTGTTGAACAGATGCAGAAAAGGGATTAATATCTCCTCTCTCACACCACTGTGCAAATTTGTTGATTCTATAATTATATGTCTTTGTGGTTGAAACTCTTCTGGCTGAAGCAACAAACTTCGCTGCTTGCTCAGAAAAGCCACCCTCAATTGCACGCTGCTTGACAACATCCATGAAGTCAATTTGAACATTTCCGGTCTGTCGTGGAGGTACAGACCCTTGTTCTGAGAGATTAGATCTCTGGCATCTGGCAGAGAGACTGGATTGCAGACCAGAAGGTCCAGCAGATCCGTAAACCATGATCGGCCTGGCCAATACGGGGCGATCAGTAGTACCTGGCACTCCCCCTCTCTTATTTTTGCCAGAACTTTCGGGATGAGAATTGTTGGAGGGTACGCATACGCGTACATCCCCTCCCAACTTATTGCCAGTGCGTCTACTGCTAAGGCTAGCGGGTCCGGGATCGGTGACACGTAAGTGACCATCTTTGCATTTCGATTCATCGCAAACAGGTCGACATTTGGCTTGCCCCATTGTTTGAATAGAACCTCTGCTACCGATTGGTTGAGCTGCCATTCCGTCGGACGACAAACCGTCCTTCGACTGAGAGCATCCGCTAGGATGTTCAATCTTCCTGGAATGTGTGCTGCCCGAAGAATAATATTCTTCTCTTGGCACCACAGCAGAAGGTTCCAAACCATCATACACAACTCTGGTGATCTCGTCCCGCCCTGGCGGTTCAAATAAGACACCACTGTCGAGTTGTCTGTCCTTATTAGGACAACTTTGCCTTGAATTAGGCTCTCGAACTTTCGAAGTGCAAATACCACCGCTAATAGTTCGAGCACATTGATATGTTTCTGCGCATTGGTCCGATCCCATTCCCCTGACACTGACTGATTGTCCAATACCGCTCCCCAACCCGTCAACGATGCATCCGTAAAGATGGACATCTGAGGTTGAGGAGGTTGTAGAGGAACACCTCGCAGGAGATTCTGTTCGGATAACCACCACTGAAGGTGGAATATCAACGGTTCTTTGACTGGAATCCTCAGAGATAACGGATCCGTTTTCTGAGACCAGAATGACATTAGATACATCTGAATTGGCCTGCGCCTGAGTGCCGCATATGGAACCACCTTCTCCAGAGATACTAGTAACCCCAGTATCCTGAGAAACTGGCGCGCCGTCAGATAGGCTCCTAGAGAAACCGACTCCAAAACTGCAATCAGGCTTTTGACTCTGCTCTCCGCCGGAAAAGCTATGCCGTCCCTGAGATTGAAAAAGATTCCCAGATAGACAAACTCCTGGGATGGAGTCAGTTCTGATTTCTCTAGATTTACAATCCACCCTAGATCCTTTAATAAGGCTAGGACTACCTGCAGATTGCTGCGCAGAGTGACTGGATTCCCCGCTTTCAGCAGCCAGTTGTCTATGTACGTGTGAACAGCTATGTTTCTCCTGCGAAGTAAAGAAGTCATGGCGAGAACCACCTTGGTGAAGACCCTCGGAGCTGTGGTCAGGCCGAACGGGAGAGCATTGAATTCCCAAACATTGTCTTGGAATGCAAAGCGAAGGTACTTCTGAAAAGGAATTGCCATTGGAATATGAAAATATGCATCCTTCAGATCTATCGACACTCCCCACATGCCTTTCCTCAGCCCTGTCATTACTGCTGCAACCGTCTCCATCTGAAATTTGGGAGAAAGAATAAACTTGTTCAACGGTTTGAGATTGAGAATTGGTCTCCATCCTCCGGTACGCTTCGGAACGAGGAACATGACAGAATAGAAGCCCAGAGAAGACTGATCCTTGACTAAATGAATGGCCTTCTTCTGATGAAGAGATTGTATTTCTGACTGAATGGCGTCTAGACGATCTGATTCCCTTGGAACAGGAGTCCATATTGGAGTCGAGGTTAACGGAACTAACGATTGATGGATGAGCCAGTCCGGATCGTAGCCGTTTCTTATCCACTGACAAACTAAACAGTCGCGCACGACCTGTTCCCATTGGCTTAGGAATAGCTGAAGTCTGCCTCCGACGGAAGGAATCTGCACACAATTGTCGGTCAAGATTAGCCGATAAGACGCTAAATCGCTTGGGTGAAGATTCTCGACTCCATCTGTCTCCGAAGCCATCGGTAGTGGTTCCGCCCGAAACCCGTCAGGAACGAGCCCCACGGCCGCCCCGCGGCTTCTTGTGGTATGACGGTCCGGAACCGCCGCCACGGCTATCCTTACGGTAGCCGCCTCGGCCCGAACCGCCACCCATCCTGTCTTCCTCATACGGCCTCTTACTAGAGGACTTGTATGAGGACGAACGGCCAGGTCCTTGCGATCCGGATGGCCTATGGGCATCACGGCCAGAAGACGGAAGGGCGATCTAGGACGCTGCCTCTGCTGCTCCTGTCTATGCTGACGGTAGGACTGTTGCGGCTGAGTCCTCTTAGTCGACTTCCATGACTTGCCGACCACTTCTTGCTCCGCCACCATTGACGCAACCTTGGAGAGCGCTTGTCGTGCCGAGCCGCCGAACAAGCCTGGACCAATGAAGGGCGCAGAAGATAATGCAGCCCTCATTTCCGGTCCTGGTTCTACACAATCGAGAACCATTCTCCGTCGCTCTGCCAACGTTCTAGTGATTACCCTGGCCAGGCAATCCTGAGACAGGCGCATGGTGTCCCGAATAACTCCGGGAGCAGCCTCTGGCACCTGTCCACCTTCCGCCGTGCAGTCCAGCATACCCTGCAAGACGGTACACCCGTGCGACAGCGCAGCCATGGCTGCCCTCGCCGCATCCTCAATGAGCGTGAGCTCATTGAACGGGTCTTTGTTGGTCTGCGAAACCAAAGGATGTGACCGCCCCTTAGCCTTCCCAGCCAACGGCCTCTTCAGCGCCTCTCGTTCCGCAACGGAAAGCCGTGGAACCCGGGCGTACTGATGATAGGCCAGCTCCGGAAAACGGACCCTACTCCTTATCCCCTTCGGGGCCTTTGGTAATGCATAGTCTGGCTGAACCAGACGGTATGCCGCAACTTCCAACATGTCAGAAGTCTGCGTATCCAATGGGAGTGTCGGCATGGCAGAAGAGCCACTTGACAGAGCGCTAGCCGCACGCTCTGACATCCGTTCCATCGCCGGATCGCGCTGAGATCCTAGATCAGATGCCAACCCGAGACGATTGGTCATCCATCCAAGGACCTGCACCCATTCAGCTTCGGTGCAGAAAACGGACTCGTCCATCAAAGAACTGCCGTTCTCATCCTCCCTCTCTCCCTTAGATGAGGGCCACCGACGATCCATGCTGGGCGCTACGATACGCGTCTCTGCCAGGACAGAGCGCATCCATAACGCGACTACCGGCGGCACCGGTGTCTAACGAATCGCCAGACCCGGATTCCCCGCAATCCATCGGCTCCCGCACGGGATCCGGGACTACGACCGCCTTAACTACGGCTGGTACCGTCACTCTGATAGGAGCCGCACCTAACGCCGCCGGGATACCAGCAGGAACCGCAAAACACGGCTCCGCCGGCATCTCCGGTTGCACAAATAGCGGATGGAATATGCCCGACGGAACGTCGACATCACCATCCGCCTGGCAAACCCGTACAAATCCCGAGGGCGACCCCTGGGACGTACTAGGTCTTGCCGTCATCGAAATATCCGGCATGCCGGAATCTTCCATTAGCAGCAGATCTTCCTCCTCTACCGTCGGCTCTTGAGCCAAGGACAGAGAAGGGGCAGGTGCATGACCCTCAGCAGAACTAGGCGGACCACCTAATGGTTGTCCTGCACCAGCTTGCCTCACCGGGACCGTGGACTGCAACGAGTCAAACATCGCCTTGAACTGGGCCGCCCATACGCCCAGCGCTGAATCCATTCGTTCATTCAGACGACCTTCAAGTCCCATAAGAGACGCCTGCTGCAACTTCGCTGCCTTGTCCTTCGCGATCCTCTCCAGCCTCGCACGTCGATCCCTGTCACTCTGCCACCATTGCCGACGACCACTTCACGCACACATCACAAGGGCTGCCGACCTTACACTGAGCGCACACCACACAGTGATGTCCCAAGTACTTCCGCTTCATGAACCTGTTGCACTTCTGGCACAACGTGTCCGGATTCTTAGGTTTCTGTGAACACAGAGAAAAATTAAAACGCTGCACATGACAAATGATGACGAGCAATACGCACAATCGACTTGATAGTTAAGATTTCTTAAACACATTAACTTTCTCTTAAATTATTGATAATCAAGTTCTTAGGCAGGAAATATTTGAAACTTTTTTGAGTGAAAATTTTTTAAAACACACAACTCAGCCTTCAACTAACGTTAAATAACCAAGGCTACATCGCCGATCGCTACAAACACCCTCGACAATGAAGCGAAAGCTAATATCGGCGATAAACAGAGTGCATAGACACACCAAGCCAAGAACGACATAATACATGGGCGCCGCCATCTTGGCCAAAGGCGCATCCATCTTTAGAGGAACCGAGTCGCAAGAGAAATTAACCGAGTACCCGAATTAAACTAAAAGTTAACGGGTACAGAAGCGACTCCAACAATGGCTAACATTTTAAAACAATGTGCCAATTTAAGGAAATTTCAAACAGTCATTATGGCACGAATGAATAAATTCTAGATTGATACAACCTGCCCCTGTGATGATTTCCCCAGTTACTCCATGAAGCCACCGATGTAATTCCTTTCAACACCGATAACCGCTTAAATTAACGAAAATTTGAGCACACTAAAATTGCGACTTGACAAAAACGCAAAATAGACGAATCTGACTGTGATTGGGAATTGACTCGGTACCTGCGGCTATGGTATTCCCGGACACAGTAGGGGCAGGACCAGGAGAGTGCAGAGTTTTAATTGTTTATTTTGAGCTAGACTAGATAATAGACATTATCATAATAGTACATCTGGTAAGTATTATTCGAAGTAGAAATGGGGGTCAGGGTGGGGGCGGGGGCGGGGAGAACTTCTATTAGGTACACATTTGGAATTCTCGGCAAAGACACCACCGAAAATCTTGAGTCTTTACAGCCGCATTGATCATTACAATTACAAAAAGACAATTTTGCTGAATTTTAATCTTTCGAGGGAGATAACTCTGGCGAATATGGGCAGATTTTGCCGAAACAATTATGACACTTCATCTATCCCTAAACATCTGCTGAACAAAAAATTGTGAGTGTAGATTCAAAACTCTTCGAGAGCTGGACCAGACAAAAAAACTTTGATGAAGTTTAGCTTTTCAAGGGAGATAATTCTGGAAAATATGGGCAGATTTTGCTGAAACAAAATAATGACACTTCTATCCCTAACACATCTGCTGAAAAGAAAATTGTGAGAGAAGGTTCAAAACTCTTCGAGATCTGCTCAGTATAAGAAAATTTTGACGAATTTGTTCTTTTCAGGGAAGATAACTCAGACAAGTATGGGCGGATTATGCAGAAACAAAATCATTGCACTTTGTATATCTCTAACACGTCTGCTGAAAAAAAATGTTGTGTAGGTTCAAAACTCTTCGAGATTTGGTCCGGACAAGAGACGGACGGATGCACAGATGTCAAGACGGATGGACGGCGAGTGCCATCACACACTAACTTTATATTATCTGCCCCATTAATAATGAAATGTAATGTAAACTGACCCTATCAAGACCGCTGCTAGCTCGATCAGTGATGTTCAGTGTCCGCTGTGATACCGCCGACATCTGGAGGAGTCCTGATACACCGCCAAATAAAGAACTGGAAAACACTGAATATGTCATTATGTTTAGCAGCAACCAGCGCTCGTTATAATCCAGATTGAATCTGTTAATCATAATACTGCCATACACCAGTTATCAGAAATGACAAATGACAATAGGACATTCACCTGATTGGTTTGAATAACATTAGCATCTCTTGTGTTAACTAAATCCTTTATTAATATTGGTCAAACTGGCAAAAAAGTGAATTTACAGTGGTCGTAAGGAATGTCCATTTGGAGGGCAAGTTTATTTTTAAAATTTTACCATTGGAATGACTGGCTCAATAACTGAGCCAGTGTTTAATTTTCAAAAAAAGTCCTCTCTTTGGCTGCAAATTGACACTGACGATGTACAAATCTGGATATTCTTGCCCGTTAACCCTTTAATGACCAACCCAGCCAAAAACACTGCCTGCAGTGGTTACAGGAATTATTCAATTGCAAGACAACAGAAAGCTAGATTTTATGAAATTCCACTGGTTAAATCTACATGAGACCCATGCAAGTGCCTGTGTATGTATGTACGTATGTATGTATGTAGGTATTTCTATAGCGCCGATTCCGAAATTAATCGCTCAAGGGCGCTTTACAAAATTAAAATTTTAAGAAAAAAGACGCGTTTTTAGAAGAGACTTAAAAGGTTCAAGTTTATCACAGTTCCGAATGTGTGCCGGGAGGTTGTTCCAGAGTTTTGGGCCAGCTTTTGAAAAGGCTCGTTGTCCAGCCATTAAATTACCGGGTGGAACTACACACAACAGTTGCTCGCTTGATCGCAGGGATCTTGGTGCTATTCTCTTCGTTATCAATGAACAGAGGTATAGTGGTGCAAGTCCATGCAGGCATTTAAAGACTAGAAGTGCAATTTTGTAGTTGATTCGCTCTTTAACGGGTAGCCAGTGAAGCTGTTTAAGTACAGGGGTTATGTGGTCATGACGGTGAGAATGTGTTACTAGTCTAGCTGCTACGTTTTGTGCTCTCTGAAGTCTGTGTAGTTGTTCGTTGGTGATGCCAGCTAGCAGTGAGTTGCCGTAATCTAGTTTAGATGTGATGGTGGTATGGACAAGTGACCTAATTGCATGCCCGCTAAGTAATTTCCGTATTCTATTAATGTCTCTAAAGTTCCGAAATAGTGATTGACAAACTGATGTTATGTGCTTGTCCATTGACATCGCATCATCGAAGATTACCCCGATGTTGCGAGCATTAGAATTAAATTTGATGTTATTCTGTCCAATTTGAAGTTGCTCGATGTCAATTTTTGACCTGAGTTGACGTGATGAAATTAGCAGGATTTCAGTCTTATTGTCATTGAGCTGTAGATTGTTGAGCATCCAGAGCTTCACCTCGCGAATGCTATGTTCTAAGATCTCACGAGCGTTTGTTTGATTGCTATGATGGAAGGCCAAATACAATTGGGTATCATCAGCATATAGATGATAATCAATTTCCTGACTTCGTAATAAGCAACCGAGAGGTGCTGTGTAGATCGTAAAAAGCAGAGGGCCCAAAACCGACCCCTGTGGCACGCCAGACAATAGTTCACGATAAGATGATTTGTTGTCTTTTACGATGATAGTCTGATAGCGACCAGTGAGATAGGATTTGAACCAGGACAGCGCGGTGCCAGTTATGCCTAGTTCCTGCAGACGTGACAGCATGAGATTATGGTCGATGGTATCGAATGCAGCAGACAAGTCTAGCAACACAAGTAAAACGCACTTACGATCATCCATGGCACATAGTATGTCATTCTGCACTCGCAGTAGTGCTGTTTCTGTACTATGTAACTTCCGGTATGCACTCTGGTAAGGTTTGAGAAGATTGTTAGCTTCCACGTAACTATTTAGACGATCAGCGACAATCCTTTCTAACATTTTTGAGATATATGATAGATTGGACACTGGACGGTAGTTTGTAAGCACATCAGAGTCTAGAGATGGTTTCTTCAGTAGTGGCATTACATTTGCAGATTTAAAGTCATCAGGCACAGTTCCAGTTATCAATGAAATGTTGATGATTTTATTTACTACAGGCAGCACCTGACCCATTAGCATTTGAACCATTTGCATTTAAAGACATGATGGATAATTTTGGGAAATCCAAGAGAGCCACCAAAAGAATTGGCCAATCAAAATTCTGTATATATGTTCTGAAGCCTACCCACCTAGGGATCTTCCAGCTGAGATTGATTGAAATCTGCCAAGCGGTTAATGAGGTGTAGGCTATTAACTGTTTTACCAGAACTTTTGAAAAATCCAAGATGGCTACCCAAAAACTGACCAATCAAAATTCTGCATAGCAGATCTGAAGCCTGCCACCATATAGGGTCCTTCCATCCAAGTCTGTTTGAAATCACGCAAGCGGTTAATAAGGATTAACATTTTAAGCGATATCCGTTAAAAAGATTTTCACACAAAAAATTACCAATCAAAATTCTGTATACACATTCTGAAACCTTCACCCACATGGTCCTTACAGCCAAACTAGGTTGAAATCCGCCAACAGGTTAATGAGGAGTAGCGTTTTGACAACTTCCGGTAATTTTATTTTTTTAAATCTAAGATTTTCACCCAAAAGATTAATCAATCAAAATTCTGAATAGAAGTTCTAGAGCCTAGCATCATAGAATCCATCTAGCCAAATTTAGTTGAAATATGTCAAGCAACTATGGAGGAGTACATGTAGCATTTTGACCATTTCTGTTAGATTTTTCATAAAATCTAAGATTTTCACTCAAAAAATTGATCAATCAAAATTCTGAATAGAGGTTCTAGAACCTATCACCGTAGAATCCATCTAGCCAAATTTGGCTGAAATATGTCAAGCGGCTATGGAGGAGTAGCATTTTAACTATTTCCGGTAGATTTTTCATAAAATCTAAGATTTTCACCCCAAAGATTTAGCAATCAGAATTCTGAATAAAATTTCTAGAGCTTACTACCAACCATAGAATCCATCCAGTTAAATTTGGTTGAAATATGTCAAGCGCCTAAAGAGGAGAATCCTTTTGACCATTTCCGGTAGATTTTTCATACAATCTAAGATTTCACCCAAAAAATTTATCAATCAAAATTCTGAATAGAAGTTCTAGAAACTATCACCGTAGAATCCATATTATCCATCTAGCCAAATTTGGTTGAAATATGTCATGCGGCCATGGAGGAGTAGCATTTTGACAAATTCCGGTAAATTCTTCATAAAATCTAAGGTTTTCACCCAAAAAATTTGACCAATCAAAATTCAGAAAAAGCGTCTGGACAGTACCAGCATAGGATCCTCCCAGCTAAATTTGGTTGAAAACGGTCAAACCGTTAAGGAGAAGAAGCGATTTGACGGATGGATGCCGGACAACGGACGGATGCCGGACAGCCGCCATGGCATAAGCTCACTTGGCCTTTTAAGCTAATCTTGTCTTGGCCTGCAAATAGACAATCACTGATCACAAATGTCAATGGACCTTTCCATTTTTAGCTATGCCCCGCCCATCTCTAGCTAAGCTCCATCAAAACCTCATTCGTGTTGGGATTGATCGATCCCCGAATGCCCTAGCTATCAATTTCCAAAAAACTACACAGGTAAGCTGTTGAATATTTTGAAACTAATTTGACTGGGTGCTGTTGCTGCCTAAGGCAGCAACAGCGCCCAGTCAACTTAGTTTCAAAATATTCAACAGCATGTTTATTAAATACCAAAGAATTACAAAGATATACAATTTATATGTGTCGGACCATTTGAGATTTGGTGACGGTATATATGGAACCCTTTGTGACGTAATGATTGTGACGTCATCATACACGGGCCGAGCTGATTATGACATCATACGAGGTCAGCTGATGGATGGATACTCTGGAAAGGTGAATTATCTTGAAAAGTATCGCCCATTAAAGGATTAATTCATAAAAACTTATTTAGTGCTTTAAAGTGTTCTTTGTCAGACCTGACACAAAATAAACGAAATCTAGGATTTCTTTTTTCACGAGAGAGTTGATACTTACCTCCCTAATACTTTTGATATTGCTAAATATTGGCTTTCACTCAATAAACACTCAGATTTAAAACAGTTAGGTGCCCCTACTGGGCAGGGAGTCAGAGCGTAGTCTGGCGGATGCCAGCCCCACCACCGCGCATGCGCAGACTAGCACTTCCTCTGACTAGATTATTGGCTGACACACATGCAACTATTAAGAGCCTGAAGACCGAGCCTCTGTGGGGTGGAGAGGCCGGGTCCGTATCTAGGGAGGTAAGTATCAACTCTCTCGTGAAAAAAGAAATCCTAGATTTCGTTTATTTCACTTCAAGAGTATACTTACCTCCCTAATACTTTTGATATTGCCAGAATTCGAAAGTGAATCTGGCGGGAGGGAGGCGAGGTCAAAAGACCAGCTCATCCCTATACGCTTTTCTGCGTTTAAGGCACTTAAACTTCTGAAACTGTAAGAAAAAACAGTCAGGATTTGACTAACCATCGGATAACACCACCGATGTATGAGAGATGACCGAATGTCATATGCGCTCTCCCCCCCCTCCTTCCTGGGAGGAAGAGTCGACTGACCTCAATGTCCTATACGCTCTCTACGTACAAGTGCCATGTACTACAGGACAGAGACGAAAAAGCTCCATTTTCGTAACTCTCAACAATGAACCACACAAATACACAAACCATCACCATATTAATAACGGGTAATCGTGACAATACAATCAACAACGGACAACACATGAACAAGACTGACCTTGTTGAAAATGGCTGCTGACATCATCTTCCCATTGGCAAAGACTGATGCAGGCCCAAAAAGTGGGTGTTTCCATAAATTAATTGTGAAATATATAAGTAATGAGGAAAAACCTCCTCAAAAAATATAAACCGATTTATTTTTTCAAAACCGACAAGGCGAGAGGATTAGAGGTGTCACGGAGATAATGGTCTGTAAAACTTGACTCACAGTGCCACTGAGCCACCGACATAATATCATCCACAGGGACCCCATTAAATAGGGCCGTGGATGTCACTACGCCGCGGACACTGTGAGCCTTGGCCACGTCAACCTGCTTCCCGGTGGCGGATTTATGGCAAAACTGAATGCATTCCACAATCCACCTGGAAATGGTGTCCTTAGAAGCCCTGCCATGGGGCTCAATATATGACAACCATAACGCTGACTGGTCGGTGCGCCACGCCGCCGTACGTTGTTTGTACCGGCGCAGCGCCCGGACGGGACACCATGCTTTAGAATTAGGATCATATCTAGTTAAAGCAGGCAAAATAATAGGTTGACCTGGATATTTCAACGACTGATTTTTAGCCAAGAAATTAATCCTAGGTAGCAGCTTAAGGCCTTCCCCTGAAACCACAAAACGGTCATCCTCGGCTGATAAGGCATGAATTTCACTCCTACGCCTAGCCGAGGCCGCAGCAATTAAAAACACAGTCTTCAGTGTTAATAGTTTCATAGAAATGGAACTAAGTGGTTCAAAAGGCTTATCACCTAGTACTTGAAGCACTAGCGATAAACTCCAAGACGGAATCACAGGTGGATTCCTTGGTCTTAGATTGCCCATGCCTTTAATTAATACATTCAATGTATTTACTTCATCACTTCCCCTCTTAGCCAAGCAAGGAATAACAGACATTAATGCTGACTTATAACCAGCAATAGAGTTAGGCTTGAGGCTATAGGCATCATAGAGGTGACAGAGGAAATCAGCTACTACTTGAATAGATGAATCCATTGGATCAATACATCTTTTTGAGCACCATTCTGCAAATCTGTTGATTTTATAATTATATGCTCTGGAGGTTGACCCCCTCCTGGCTTTGGCCATAAACATGGCTGCTTGCTCAGAAAAGCCCTCCTTAATTCTAGATTCCTTGACAACATCCACGCAGTCAATCTGAACATTGACGGATTGTTGTGAAGGGCCTTGCCCTGGAAGATAATATCGTCCATCAGAGGCAGAGGAACCGGATTGCAGACCAGAAGGTCCAGCAGATCCGTATACCATGATCGGCTTGGCCAATCCGGGGCGATCAGAAGCACCTGGCATTCCTCTTGTCTGATTTTCTGAAGAATTTTTGGAATCAGGATTGCTGGAGGGAATGCGTATGCATACATTCTCCCCCAGCTGATAGCTAACGCATCTGTTGCGAAAGCGCTTGGATCCGGAATCGGAGAGACGTACGTCGTCATCTTCGCATTCTCCTTCGTTGCGAACAAATCGATGTTGGGTTTCCCCCAATGGTCGAACAGACGATCCGCCACACATTGATTTAGTTGCCATTCCGTGGGTAAAACACTCATCCTTCGGCTCAATGAGTCTGCTAGCAGGTTTAACCTTCCCGGAATATGAACTGCTTTCAAGGTAATCTGGTGATCCAGACACCAACAAAGCAGTTTCCATGTCATCATACAGAGACTGGGCGACTTCGTTCCGCCCTGGCGGTTTATGTAAGTCACAACTGTTGAGTTGTCTGAACGAATAAGAACAATCTTGCCCTGAACTTTCTGTAAGAAATGTTCCAGGCCCAGGACTACTGCTCTTAGCTCCAGTAGATTTATATGTTCCTTTGACTGTTCCAGATTCCAAAGCCCTGATATCGTGGATTCTTCCAGGCAAGCTCCCCAGCCCTCCATCGATGCATCTGTATACACAGTCACCTGAGGGTGGGGAGGGGTTAGCAAAACCCCCGGCAAGAGATTCTCTGTATTCAACCACCATTGCAGGTGGTGAATCAGAGGCGCCAACACTGACACATTCGAGTCCAGCGAACCTGTACTCTGGGTCCATTGTGTCATGAGAAACAACTGGATCGGCCGCCTGCGTAAGGCGGCCTGAGGAATGACTGGTTCCAACGAAACCATCAACCCCAGCATTCTCAAGTAAACCCGTGCCAGGACATGACGACTGTCTCACACTGACTGAATCAACGAGATGAGTTTTTGAACTCTCTCCTGAGTAGGATAAACATATCCTGTCTCTAGATCGAAGAACATCCCCAGGTAAACAAACTTCTGGGATGGAGTCAGCTCTGATTTTGGGAAATTGATCATCCAGCCCAAGTCTGTGAGAATTTTCAAAACAATCTCCAGATTGGCGGACAAACTTTCCCGGGTGTGCGCTTTCAACAGCCAGTCGTCTATGTACGTGTGGACTGCTATGCTTCTCCTGCGGAGGTATGCTGTGATCGCAAGAACCACACGGGTGAAAACCCGAGGAGCCGTGGAAATTCCGAAGGGCAACACCCTGAATTCCCACTGTCTGCCCTGGAATGCAAATCTCAGGAAGCGACAGAAACTCCCGTGGATGGGGATGTGGAAATAAGCGTCCTTCAAATCTATCGACGCCGTCCACATCCCCCTCTCCAACCCCGCCAACACCGAGCGCACCGTTTCCATCTTGAAACTGGGCGTCTCGATGAACTTGTTCAGTGGCTTGAGGTTGAGAATCGGTCTCCACCCTCCGGTGCGTTTTGTTACTAAAAACAGGGTTGAATAGAAGCCCGGACATCTTTGTGCCGGCTGAATAGCTCCTTTTTGTACGAGGGAATTTATCTCCTCCTCGATACACAACCTTTGCTCTGGATCTCTCGGAATGGGAGTCCAGACTGGCACCAGAGACAGTCGCGACGGCGGGCCTGTCACCCACTCTGGATGATACCCGACGGAAAGCCATCGCAAGACTAAACGGTCCTGAGTTAACCGTTCCCACTCTTGCATGTGGCCGGCCAGCCGGCCTCCCACCGGCCCACCTAGGGACCGCGGTGGACACGAGGCATGCAAGAGCGGCACTGTCTCCGTCGCCATACACACCGGAGTGGTTCTTACCGCGGTAAGCGTCCTGTCAGGACCGATAACCACGCCCAGATCCTCGCGCGCCCCGCCCCGCGCGCACCTCGGTGCGCGGGCGGCTGCCTGGCTGGCGGCGCCTGAGGAACCTGCGCCCCCCTCGCTGCTGGCCGAATCGCACGCGGCCGAGGCCGACGCTGCGACGGTGGCTGGCCACTGACCTGGCCAGCACCACCTCGAGCCTGCAGGGGACGACACGCCGGGGCCGCGGCGCGAGCGTTAGCACGACGCAGCACATCAAACTGCTCGCGCAGCGCCCTCTGGTTATTCACCAGGGTGACCGTCTCTTGGAGGTGGCGACATCCCTCACCTCCAAAAAGACCAGGGCCCGTCATAGGCGTACGCAGTAGCCTATTGTACAGGTCCTGAGACGGGCACAGATTGTCCAGGGCAAACGTGCGTCTTGCCCTGACACTCCTGGTCACCGCCCGAGTCATACAGTCCAGCGCCAGGTTAATACCATCCTGGATGGTTCGCTGGACAGTGACCGGACTTGGCTGGCGCGATGCGGATGCCGTTACTACCCCCTGTAACAGCTGGGAGACGTGGGACAGAGCGGCAATCGAAGCCCTCCCACTCTCCTCCGCATCACGCAACGCGGTATTCGCCGAACGCAACGCGTTCGCGCACAGGACACCCGTGTCAGAACGGGAGCCTGGCCGCGCATCCTCACCCAAAGCCGCGCAGTCATCCACGCTGGGCTTGGGCACCACACCGTACCGCTGGTAATCCAGGGGCACGATGCGACAACGCCTGGCCACCTCGCGAGGGGCCTTCGCGAGACGTCCACTCGAATTAATGGACGACTCCGCCGCCTTGAACATGTCAACGACATGCTCCGCCAGCGGCAGAGAAGGCATAGCGTTAGCAGTCGGTTTCCCAGCTAACCACGGCGTGTGAACACGCTGGCTAGCCGACTGCTCCACGGGCAGATCAGGCCTAACGCTCACCAACCACTGGCAAGCGTCATACCAATCGTCCTCCGTGGCTAACTGCGAGCGCTCTACAAGACGGGGTCCTTCGTCTTCCTCCTGAGCGCAAGCAGTAGAGCTTGACGGCGGGTATGCTGATACACCTGGCAAGCCAGGGAAAACACGCGGGCCTGACAGCCCCGGCATGAGAATATCACTGGTTTGACCAGGAGCAGGCACCGTGGCAGAGCGCGGGGTATATATAGTCTCACCACGGGCCCGGCCAGCACCAGCAACACCCTCGGCAAGCCGAGGTATGCGGTACCGCTGGCCATCAGCAGCGCCCTGGGCCACCACCTGAGCCGCGGACTTTACTCCAGGGTGAGTAAAACCGTGGAATAAGGCGCCTGTATTCCCCGCGAGGGGTGCACAAACGTCTTCATCCATGTCCACGTCGTCAGACGGCGACCCTAGCAGGTAATCCTCATTACCCTGGTCAGAAAGATTAGACCCCGGGTCAGCAAAGAGAGCTAACCCGGGCTGACCAGGAACGGTGCCATAGGAGGTACTGGCCACCGCGGCGTGCGGATACCCCTGGACTGATAAGCAGCCAGCGGGTTCCAGCGACAACCGTCCACGGTCCCCTATCGGCGCGGCAATAAGCCTGCTGCCAGGGCCGTGGAACGCCCCCTCTAATGGGGCCACCTCTGAATCGTCGGACAACGGAAGCGGACTAAGGAAAATCGATCCAGAGGCGGGGATTACCTGCTCCGAAGCCGATGATGAGGACAGTAAAGGATTTGGTCCAGGAAGCATGCCACGAAGCAACCCTGGAACCAAATCCTTTATTGTCCTCTTCATCTCTCCCAACATCTCGGTCCGGAAGGCCTCCATATCCACCGCGGACGAGACCTTCCCCTTACCCTTCCTACTTACAACCTCTCGTTTCCGCTTCTTCTTCTTCTCCTCCTCCACCACCTTGTCCGTCGCCTGTAAGCAGCACAAGAATTCGGACATTAACTCGCCCCCCCAGTGCTTACATATGTCACAATTAACAAAGGGACCACAAGGGCTACATTGAAAACACAGATGCGGCCAGAACTTTTCCTGAAGAAAACGTCCACAGGACGCGCAACCCGGTCCCTGAAACAGGGCAAAGGACAAGGAGTATGAGCAACTAGTTAAGCTTAGAAACTCAATCCAACTCAAAGAGAAGGAAAACGATCATAAAGATCAAAATACATCAGAAACCAGCATAGCGCTTGAATCGCTGATAAATACATAGCCAGGCTGATTATGACGTCATTAATCCCGTGACAGGAAAAATTCGATCCCAACAAAACATCCAAGTGCAAGGACGAAATGTATGCTGAATGGATAAGTCGACTACACAACCATCAGATACATATAGATAACTCTTTTCTGGCAAAAATGTTAATTATCTCCCTTTGTTTGTTTACAATAATTAACATCACCACATTATCAATAACTAGATACCTGACACTTTGTATAGACAAACCATCCAACGTGACGAACCGGAGAACTCCACCATCTGCACGCCTCTTAACTCTCTCCACCTCATGGGGAAGGAATTGGATCAAGAGGGCAAAGTGAGAAGACCTTTATACTAGGCCTCCAACTCACTGGACATAATTTTTCATTTGGTTAGATAACCTAACAGTGTTAGTAGGAAATGGAACCATGGTGGAGAGAAAACTAACTCTCTGCTACTGCGATGTCACCACTTAGCGTCATACCGACCTGTGGACATAAACAGAAAGAGAAATTAGCCCTAGGAAGCACCGAGTTGACATAAACCAACTAACCAAGGCGCTTATCACGGTAAACGCGAGTCCCGGAAACACAATACACCGGGAAGAAAACTCGCTAATTTTACTAGAAGTCACCTGATTTAAAGGTCCTAAGTCCTTCTTTGGCGAAGTGTTCCTTCCTGCCATCCAAAAAAGTGACTATCACTCCAAAAAAACACCACTTAAACAGTTTAAGATTAAGCAAAAGCGTTTGCACAAAAAGACATGTGTGATCTCTCTGCCAATAATCTAGCAAAGAGGAAGTGCTAGTCTGCGCATGCGCGGTGGTGGGGCTGGCATCCGCCAGACTACGCTCTGACTCCCTGCCCAGTAGGGGCACCTAACTGTTTTAAATCTGAGTGTTTATTGAGTGAAAGCCAATATTTAGCAATATCAAAAGTATTAGGGAGGTAAGTATACTCTTGAAGTGAAAAGGGTTTAAATCATATTATAGTAGTGCCAGAGGACCATAGATACAGCTAGATAAGCGCAGCTAGATAAGTGCAGCTAGATAAGCGCAGCTAGATAAGCGCAGCTAGATAAGCGCATGGGCACAAATTTCATATTTTGCTACAATGGTACATGTATGACTCAATATATCAGCCCAACTATCAGTCGTTAACCATCTAACACGCACGGACAAGAAACGACATTCTTTATGATGCAAGGTATATTCTGTTGAATATTTAGAAACTAATTTGGCTGGGACTTGTTGCCGCCTATGACTGCAATAGATTTCAGTCAAATTAGTTTCAAAATATTCAACAGCTTTCCTGCATAGGAAAACCATACAAAGACGTGGAAAATCACTGGGGAGAAGAACTCTTGCTGCCCCCATCCTTTTCTATAAATTTGCTTGACATTTAACCACTTGACTGTTTGAACACAAAATCATAAGGGTGCTTACTTAATCCAAAGTCAACATTCCACCAATAAGTTTGTTAAAGATTCAAACTAGTATAGAATATGAGTTATTGCTCCACACCCCAGTTGACGATCTTGACCTTTGACCTCTGGACATGATCTTGATCTTTGACCTCTCGACACGAAAATTAAGTGTCTTTGAGAAGCCTCTGGCAACCTCCCGCCAATTTTGTGATATAGCTATAGCACACACGGACAAAAATGTGCGCACGCACACACAATAGTGGTGAGACTAAGTACATGTATAATAACTCTTCATCTTTACACCTCCAACATTCTGACTTGTCTACTCAAGTTGTGAGAAAAGTTCACTAATATTTATATATGTGTGCAATTATATAGAAGAATATTAATGGAAGGAACAATTTTTTAATTTTTGAAACCGACTTCACAGGTAGCTGTTGATGTGTTTGCCAGCATAACCTTTAGTTTTTAAAATATGATACACAATAAGGGACACCAGCTTGTGAAAAATAGTTGTGATGATAAGTTATATTTGCAGCCAGAACCCATTCGTGATGAAGCTGGCCAAAACCGGCCTCTGGAGTGGTCTCCATTTGCATGCCAAGAGAAGACTATTTTTGATAATTTACCACTGGAATAACTGGCTCGATAGCCCAGCCAAACATTTCAGTTGTACATTTTCGAAAATAGTCGTCTCTTGGGCGGCAAATATTTAGATTTTCTTTACCAAATTTCGCTATTAAATGGTTAAAGAAACACCAACAGATTTAGTCCAAAGAGCTGGGTGGATTGAAGTTTATAGATAGGTAATAGAGGGATCTGAGCTATCACTCAAATATCTGATGTCATAATGAAACTAGATGATAAAAATCAAATAATCCCCCGCAATGCCAGCCATGTTCGTGGGATGACATAATCCCACTGATATGGATAGACATATGGATGGATACACAGACAAATGGGAGCTAAAATCCAAAACTTACACGGATGGACAGAAATTCAGAGACAAATGTATAGATGGACAGGCTGACTGACCTACAAAATAATTTACATTTCCATAGTACCATAGCCAATGTTCCCATGAAGTTTCGTCACAATACTCCAAGCAAAAATAAAGTTATTGAATGAAAACCCAAAATTTGCACGGATGGACAGACACAAATTCAGAGACAAAGGTATGGATGGAGGGACGAGCTGACCGACCTACAAAATAATCTACATTTCCCTAGACACATAGCCAATGTTCCCATGAAGTTTCGTCACAATACTCCAAGCAAAAATAAAGTTATTGAATGAAAACCCAAAATTTGCACGGACAGACAGACACAAATTCAGAGACAAAGAGATGGACGGATGGAGGGACGAGCTGACTGACCCACAAAATAATGTACATTTCCCTAGAAACATAGCCAATGTTCCTATGAAGTTTCGTCACAATACTCCAAGCAAAAATACAGTTATTGAACGAAAACCCAAAATTTGCATGGATGGACAGACACAAATTCAGAGACAAAGGTATGGACGGATGGAGGGACGAGCTGACTGACCCACACAACAATGTACATTTCCCTAGTACCATAGCCAATGTTTCCATGAAGTGTTGTCACAATATTCCAAGCAAAAGTAGTTATCGAAAGCAAAACTGTGTGTGATAGCCGCACGGATGGACAGAAGCGAAAACATAATCACCCCCGCTTTTCGCTAAAGCGGGGGGGGGGGGATGATAATAATCACATGTTAGCTGATGTCACAATCAAAATGACATATAACTCCGTCATGAACATCGAAAAGTCTGTCACGTAAGTGTACGGACTGTGTGTCTTTGATGAATTTCAATTTTAATAAACATTCCGATGAATATGTTGAAACTAATTTAACCCTTTCACTGATGAATTCCCCATATATATATATATATATATATCAATTTCAAAACAACCATACATGAAAACTGTTGAATATTTTGAAATTAATTTGGCTAGAATACGTCTTCCAGTCAAAATAATTTCAAAATATTCAACAGAATAGGTTTTATATTATAAAGTATATACTTTTTCAGGGATTTGTCGCAGCAACAGCCCCCAGTAAAATGAGTTTCAAAATATTCAACAGCTTACCTGTATATTTACGTTGAAATTTATATTCTGGGAATTCAGTTGTCAAAGTTTCAAATCAATTCCATCAAGTGGAAAAACGTGGGAAGATCTTGCCTAGAAATGGGTGGGTCATAGCTTGAGAAATGTATCCCTTTATAGACATTGTTACTTACCCCGCAGCATCATGTGCTTGAGCTGATGATGTGTCAGCAGCCAATTCTGTATACTTACTGCCCAAACTCTCATAGCTACTGATAGCGTTCTCCTGTCAAATAATAAACATAATCCTAACCACTTATCACTCAAACCTGGACAAAGCCTTCCGCAGTGGTTTGAAGAAATGTCCATAAAACACAAGAACTTTTCCAAAATAATCTTATATTGGTCAGTAAATGGATATTTTCAGAGAAAATTGAAACTTGAACAAATTTGATGATTAAAAGGTTAAGACAAATGACATTATTGAAATACCCGGCTCCAAATTTGAGCAGCCTAAAAATTGATTTTCACCCAGTTGACCTATTATAGAGGTTATCACTTTACGATTGAAAACTCTTTACAGGTTTGTCAATTTCAGTGCAATCATACAGATCTCATAGAAATCATATATTTAAGATCTACTACGGCAGTAATCGCTTCCAGTCAAATTATTTTCAAACTACTCACAAAATATTTAATACACATTTAAAGTGTCTTGTATCTGGTCGTTATCTATAAATGAGATAATGTATGTGTCTTGATTGCTTAAGGGTTAGCTGCTCAGTATTAGTGAACAAAGAAAGAATCATTCCTGGCTATTTAGATTCAGGTAACATCCAGAGGAACGAACGATCACTTTTTTCACCTCAAATGTTGTAGCATTCTCTCCTATCCTGCCATGTACCAGTTTCCATCTTTTATTCTGATTGATCAGTTTGACAATGGAGAGATCCGATCTGTTAGTCATGAACATTGAAGTGTGTCAAGTGTACGAATCATGTGACTTTGATGAATCTTTACAATTTAATAAACATTCTGTTCAATATTTTGAAACTAATTTGACTGGGTGCTGTTGCTGCCATAGGCGGCAACAGCAACCTGGGTCAACTTAGTTTCAAAGTATTCAAAGGCTTACCAATGTATAGTAACTCTGAAAATAGGATTCTGTGAGGTCAGTGTTCCATGTATATAAATCGATTTCAACACGCATAAAAACATGGGTAGAGCTTAGCTGGAAATGGGTGAGGTATAGCTAGAAGAGTGTCCCTCTATTAAACATACCAGATCCATGAGTCAAATGTATTAAACCAGTAGTTGACTAACTACCCCACCTGAGCTGTATCACTGAGTTCATCAGGATTACTGAGGACATCCGAGGCGACTTGTGACAGCTGTTGTACCATGCCGATATCTGTAACGATCGCTGTAATATTTGAAATTGCAGCCATCATTGCATCTCGAAACTGTGGGGAAAAAAAGCTACATGTATAAACAGTATCAGAGCATGTCACATGTTTCTGAGACATCACATGCCAAATTTGCTTAAAGTTTTTGACTGATTTTCAGACAATTTAGAAGTGAAAGAAATCTCTATCAGAATTACTGAAACCCAATGGGACGATACCAAATTTGATGCAAGACTCGAGTCTTTGTTTTTTCGCAAGGTACAAATGTTGAAATAAATTCGACGTTTGCCATCATACATTGTAGATGATTTTACAAAGCATCTTTCATCAAATCAAATCAAAGACACAAATCCATACAGTAACAAATGCTCAAATGATAATGCACAAAATATTATGTGCTGTAATATGGACATGCTAAGACCGTGAGCTAACATGGTTAGATTATCGCACGCTTAAATTTCTGTAAGGGAACGACAGCAGAAATTTAATTTAAAAGCCTTTTTCGCTAATATTTATAGCCGCAAAAAGTGGAAAGTCTGAACAAGCGAGAGTGAAATGATATGATAAAACATTCATCGCTCTTAGAAAGAGCAGAAGAATAAAAAACAAGCGAACCAAAGGGCCTGTATCGCTCACCTGGAACAGAGGCATTTCAACTAGAAAGGCCATCCGCTATAAGTAGAACCCTAAGGTGAGAATTTTAACAAGAACACAGTGGCTGTTTCTTTATGTATCAACTTCTCTTGAACAAACTTTAATGGCCCCTAGTTCCTAATCATATTTCCCAAATTTCGCCCTAATCAATTCAGCGGTTCTGGAGAAGTCGTTTTCATGAAAACTGGTCATCCAAAATGACTGCTAAAGCATTAGGCTAATCAAGTTCCCGTGAACCAGCTGGGCTCAGCTGTTGCTCTAGATAACATGTCATGAGTTTTGAATCGATCCCCCAAGCAGATTCGGAAAAGAAGATTTTTAAAGGTGCTTTAAAAAAAATTGACCAAAATTCAAGATGGCCACCAGGCAAAGTGACTGACCGGTTTCATTTGCACAAACCTGTATCTCTATGCCCTAAGGATGCTTTCTGCAAAATATACTTGAAATCATCCCAGTGGTTCTCGAAAAATTTGAAATTTAGTACACATGTACATGCGAGTTTCTGGTTGGAAAATGATCCACGGTGGCCGCTAAACCGTTTATCCGAGTTTCAAAAATGGCAAATTTGATATCAGAATACCCAAAAACCTATATAAAACCAATTTCAGCTTCAAAATCTATTAAAAAAAATCCAATATGGCCACCAAACCCACTGCATTTTAATTGGCCCATGTCGGCCATGTTTTTTAATGTATCAATTTCCCTTGAACAAACTTTTATCGGCCCGATTCCCTAATCATATCACCCACATTTTGGCCCAATCCGTCCAGCGTTTCTGGAGAAGTCATTTTCGCGAAAACTACATCATCCAAGATGGCCGGCAAACCATTTAGCCAATCAAGTGACCGTGAACAAATTTGGTTCAGCGCTTAGCCTAAATGATATTTCATGAGTTTTAAATCAATCCACAAATGGTTTCGTAGAAGATAATTAGACAATTATAAAAATTGGCCAAAATCCAAGATGGCCACCAGTCAAATTGGCCAACACCAACACGCTGAATTCTGATTGGGCAATGGCAGCCATGTTTTTCAATGTAGTAACTTCTCTCGAACAAAGCTGAATGGACCTTAGGCCCTAATCATAGTTCCCCAATTTCAGGCGGATCCGTTGTTATTCATCAAAATTAGATCATCCAAGATGGATACCAAAGCATTTGGCCAATCAAGTTCCCTTGAACAAACTTGGTTCAGCTGTTGGCCTAGATGTTTCATGAGTTCTGAATCAATCCCCTAAGCGGCATTGGAGATTTTTAGAAACTTTTTGAAAATCGGCCAAGATGGGGCAAATCTGGAATCAGCATAGCCCTTAGTCCCTAAACATATTTCCCAAATTTCGACCAGATCCGTTCAGCGGTTCTAGAAGAGGAAACTTGGATCTCTATACTCTATTTGGATGTTCCCCACCAAATTTAATCGAAATCGGACCATTGGTATATGACAAGTTATTTAAAGAAAACGTTGACTGCCGGATGCTGGATCAACAGACGGATGGATGATGGATGGGCGCCATGGCATACGCTCACTTGGCCATTCTGGTGATCAAGTTTTGTTAAAAATGTTCTGTAGCCGGTACGCACCTGTATTTTTGTTTGCTTGGCTGCTACATCCTGCTGCTGATCAGAATTAAGTGTGTTCGCAACAGCTCCAATCAATGATACAGCACCTATCACATATACACCATAGAGAGATCTACATACAGTAATCCTATTTTATAACATAGACAGCAATACAGCATCTATAACACATACACCATAGAGATATACATACAGTAATCCTATCTTATAACATAGACAGCAATACAGCACCTATAACATATACAGTAATCCTATCTTATAAGATATACAGCAATACAGCACCTATACCATACACGGTAATCAGTGATACATTAAAACAAGACATCAGTGTTACACTGACTGGATATTGGCGAAAATCTTGCCAATTCGCAATTCCAAATGCAAATCTAGCTTTGTATCAAGATCTCAATGACCATGACCTCAAAAGTCTGAATGTCTGTGCTGCTCCCACTGGTTGAGGTAAGTATATGACGATGCTTAGTTCCAATAATTTGGCCAATTCTGAAATAAAGGCCAGGCGAGCTAAGCAGAACCAAACTGTTAGTCTGCATATTATACAAATGTTACAATGACCATGACCTCAATATCATTGTAATTCATATAGGTGAACATGTGACCAAGTTAAATTCAAGTAGGGTGAACCAATCCTGAGATATAAGGCAATATGATGAGCTAAACCAAAAATTTAACCGAAAAGAATAGAATTTTATATTAAGGTCACAGTTAACTTGACCTTTGATCTCAACAAGATTGTGCTGCATCTAGTTGATATATGTAACCATGTGTCCAAGTTTAGTCACAATAGGCTGAACCAATAGATAGATATAACATGATAAGTTGAACAAAACCAAAAACTTAAACAATAGAGTATTAAACCAAGGTCCTGGTGGCCTTGACCTTTGACCTCAATATCAGTGTTCCACCTGTTTGATATATGTAATCATGTGTCCAAGTTTCGTCCTAATAGGATGAAGCCATGGCGAGATATAAGACTAGGTTGAGCTAACCGCAAAACTTAACTGTAAAAAAAATTTATATACCAAGTTCACAGTGACCTTGAACTTTGACCTCTTAACCTCAATATCATTACCCTCAATCCCCTCGAGAAAATGAGGCATGCGTTTACTCCCAATAGGGTGAACCCATGCTGAGATATAGGTTAAGAGGATATGTTGAGCTAAATGCTAAACTTAACCGTAAAAGTAGTTTTATACCAAGTTCACGGTAACTTTGACCTCACGACCTCGATAGCATTGCGCTCTTTGCCCTTGATATAAGGATGCATGTGTCCTAGTTTTGTCCCAATAAGGTGAAATCCTGCTGAGATACAAGACAATATGTTGAGCTAAACGTAAAACCTGACCATAAAAGGTAGAATTTTATAGCAATGTCAATAACCTTGAACTTTAACCTCATGAACTCAATATCATTGTACGCCATCCCCTTGATATAAGGATGCATGTGTCCTAGTTTTGTCGCAATAAGGTGAAACCCTGCCAAGTTATGTAAGAGGATATGTTGAGCTAAACGCAAAACCTAACCGTAAAAAGTAGTTTTATACCAAGGTCAGTGACCGTGAACTTTGACTGAATGACCTCAATATCACTGTGCTTAATTCCCTTGATATAAGAAAGCGTGTGTCCAAGTTTAGTCCGCATAGGGTGCAATACTGCCGAGATATAAAGTTAACCATGATTGGACGCTGACAAACACACATCCAGATGGACAAATGGAACCCATCGATATGTTGGCAAAAATTGTAATTTTCGCCAATAATAACATTAAAACTAAAGTACCATTATTGTCATAACTGGAGTGAGAATCCACACAAAACCTCCATTAGACACCAAGATAATCAGAATCGAACAATTAATTTCTCCAGGGCTTGCCCAGTCGCATCCATTTTGAAAAGGGTCCGAAAATAGCCCCGCAACCCCTTCCCCCCAACCCCAAAAGTAGAATCCTAAAGTTTGCTGCTTTTCTGGTTCATATAGTGACACCAAACTTGCAAAAAAATCAATTTTTGTCACAAAAAACGTATGGGACCAGGTCTATTTAACATACATGTATCATTCTCCACAAAAATTTCTAATTGAATATTATAGAGCCGGTTATAAAGCTGTTAGTTTTAACTAAATAAACATGGATGATAATCTGTCACCCTGAACACACAGAAGCATGCCATTGAATACATTTACTCATGCACGCATGCGCACAAACTTGAAAACACATATGGACACTCACACACACACAGACTGATAGAATAATGAAAAAGAACTAAAATGATTGTGGTTACCATTAACATTATTGGCAGCAAGCTGGCGGGATAATGCACTACCTTCAGACGTGCCCTCTACTTCAATTATCAATCCCAATGGTACACCAAAGGTGGCATCGGCGTAACTGGATTGATCAGCAGACAGAGGCAATACCTAGACAATGGCAAAGGCAAACGTCTTGGTACATGAGATCACTGGCCCTTAGTCATGTAATAGTCAAGCCAGCCAAAACAGCTTTTGTAGAACTTTCTAGAAATGCCCATTTGCAGGCCAAGAGAATCTTTTTTTTTAAATGTACGACTGCAATGTCTGGTTCAATAACTGAGCAGAGTTGTTCTAGAGGTAAATTTTCAAAAATAGTTTTCTTATGGCCTCCAAATAAAGTACATTTGTAACTGAGCAGATCTTTGGATTTTCTTGATCATTCTTGACCATTAATTTAGTGCTAACTAAAATAATTTGCAGTGATAACAATGGAGGAATCCAGTTTTAGCTACATGTATGTCCCACCCACCTCTAGCTAAGCTCCACCCATGGTGTATACTTTGCCAGTGTTGGGATCAATCGATCGCTGCGCTATCTGAATCTCAATTTCCAAAAAACTAAACAGGTTAAGCTGTTGAATATTTTGAAACTAATTTGACTACCGTTTTTATTCGCGGAAAGGACGCTAGCATGTATTGGACGCAGGCAAAATTTTGGCCCAAATCCTCCCCAAAAATCCTTATACTCATAGAAAGGACGTATAGAGAAATTGAAATCCATTCTCTAAAATGGTTAACTCATAGAACCTACCACGAAAACTGAACGCAATTTCCATACGCATGCTTACCGCCGTACCACTATGTTTAATATACACCTCAAAAACATCATCGTGGAAGTGAAATTATTAATGGGACAGCCTAAATATTGTGTATCTTCAATAAAGATCATTTATTACATTAAAATCAATGCTACTTTTGACATAAAATGTTGCCTAGAAAATATGGAAATCATGTGATATTAGGAATGTGGCAAGATCAGCAGGTAGAATTCTTCTAATATCTGCCATTCTCTATTTTCAATGGCTTGTATGGGAGAATTTATCCAATCAGGAGGGAAATAATATTTCTCTTCAGTAAAATTTAATTATAGAACAGTGTTTACTCTCATATTGCGCATTAATTTTGTAATGCCGACCAACATTAAATGATCCAAAATGGAATCAGAATTAAAATGAGATAAAGCGCTTCTTACATTGGCAAGCCGCTGACTCTTTTGCGATTGGAGGCGGCGTGTTCTCGCGAGATCTTATACGCTAACGGGAGTTTGTTATCAAACGGGTACAGATCTGACCTAAAGTACAATACTTAGTTCCTATCACGCAATGATAATACATAGTATTCAGAGTTCCGAGTCCAGAATATTTTATCCGAGTACTCGCTCTAATTAAAAACAATGTTTTCACGTGATTTATATTTTTTCTGGACGCAATTTTATGTCAAATTCAGGATTAATTTTGATGTAATAAATGATATTTATTAATGGATACGCAATATTTAGGCGCTCCAATTTAATAATTTCACTTCCGTGACGATGTTTTGAGGTATACATTAAACATAGTCATAAGGCGGCGAGAATATGTACCGTTGAATTTCCGTGGTATAATTTTTTTTTTTTACGAGTTGACAAAAAAAATGTGCTAAAAGACTGTACTCGATTATAGGACGTTCCCTTTCCTAGAACATGTTAAAAAAAACCCGTCCTTTAGTCAAATTTTAACAGTAGGCAGCAACAGCGCAGTGTCAAACAAGGCGTATCAGTAAACTGATGTATGCTCCACGAAGGCATACTCCGTAGGGACACTATAAACTATGGTGTGGACAAAAATTGTCTGTAATGTTCAGTGAACCATGAAAAGTAGGTCAAAAGCATATTCACTGATCCATGAAAAGTAAGTCACAACTTTTCATATGCGACACACCTTCAGTGCATTATACATCCATACACCAGGTTTAGTTCCAGTGTGCCAACTCTTGAAACTATAGCCGGGACACAATTTTTTGGTAATATTTAATGAACCATGAAAAGTAGGTCAAAGTTAGGTCATGCTGACCTACTCTTCATAGACTATAACCTCCTCCCTAAGATGCATCCACATATCAAGTTTAGTTCCTGTATACCAAAAGCTCTGGACAAAAATTTTCTGCAATGTTCAATGAACCATGAAAAGCTGGTCAAAAGTAGGTCATACTTACCTACTTTTCATACACTGCACAGCTCCTTGCTAAGATGCATCTACATATTAAGTTTAGTTTCTGTATACCAAAAACTTTTGAAACTATGGCCCAGACAAATTTCTTTGGTAATATTCAATGAACTGTGAAGTAGGTCATGTTGACCTACTTTTTACACACTGCACATCTGCATAAGATGTATCCGCATACCAAGTTTCATGATCGTACATATAAAAGTTTTGAAATTATGGCTCGGACAAGCTTGTAAACTGCAATGTTTAGTGAACCGTGAAAAGTAGGTAAAAAATAGGTCATGTTAATCTACTTTTCACACACTGTACATCGTCTCCATAAGATGCATTCAGATATCAAGTTTAGTTCCCGTACACCAAAAACTCTCGAAACTACAGCCTGGACAAAGATTTTTGGCAATAAATTAATGAACCGTGAAAAGTAGGTCAAAAGCAGGTCACTCTGACCTACTTTTTACACATTGCACATCTTCTCCATAAGGTGCATCCACATATCAAGTTTCATGATTGTACATATAAGTCTTGAAACTATGACCCGGACAAGCTTGTAGACTGTAATGTTCAGTGAACCATGAAAAGTAGGTCAAAGGTATGTTATGCTGACCTACTTTTCACACAGTGCACATAAACTCCATAAGATGCATCCACATACCAAGTTTCATGATTGTACATTAAGTCTTCAAACTATGACCCGGACAAGCTTGTAGACTGCAATGTTCAGTGAACCATGAAAAGTAGGTCAAAGGTATGTTATGCTAACCTACTTTTCGCACAGTGCACATAATCTCCATAAGATGCATCCACATACCAAGTTTCATGATCGTACATTAAGTCTTCAAACTATGACCCGGACAAGCTTGTAGACTGCAATGTTCAGTGAACCATGAAGTCGGTCAAAGGTATGTTATGCTGACCTACTTTTCGCACAGTGCCCATCATTTCCATAAGATCCATCTACATACCAAGTTTCATGATCATACATATAAGTCTTGAAACTATGGCCCGGACAAAGCAGCGACTCAAAAAAGCATCCGCTTTTGTTTCTACGAGAAATGTTAATACTTATCAGATGTACTATTATGATAATGTCTATTATCGAATGACTAGCTCAAAATAACTAACAAAGATTACCTCTCCAGGATCCTGCTCAGTCTGTGTCCAGGAATTACCATAAGCGCCAGGCACCGAGTCATTTCCTGAGTACAGACAGATTCGTCTTATGTTTGCATAGCAAAACAGCGAAAGCAGCTCAGCCTCACCTCAGCGGGGCAGACTGAGATAGGCCATAGTACATCTTAGTGCATGGGGCATGTGTCATGATATATTCCTGTAGGATTTTAATGCAGAGTGTTCCACCTATTCAGAAATTCTAAATATGTCTCAAATAACATAAAAATACATGTTGGCACTCTGGCATGTTGTTAGATTGAAAATGGCGGCCATTTTCCAAAATGGCCACCAATTTGCTATAAAAGGTTGAAAAAAGGGATAGAATTGTGCAATTTTTACAATCTAAATATCCATCTATATGTTTTTTAACATACAGATTCTGATTCTGACCTTTAAAACGCAATAATAATAATAATAATAATCTTCTTCTTTTCGTTCGCTGATCATACCGCCAGTCCTGTAAGTGACTATCGACATGATCATAAGCATAATAATAACAATAATAATAATCGAATATAAAATTTTCTTTTTACCTTTTTTGATTAAAAATATTTCAAAATTATGTCTATGGGGGATCAAATCAACAAGACACGATAGCGCCGAACATCATAGCTTATGAGTGCATCCACCAGATCAACTCAGCAAAATGTCTGGTAAAAGTGTTTGTGTGTTGAGGTGATGGAACTCGTAGATAAATTTACATCATATGAAACACTTTTGCACTCCATCTGAGAATGGGCATCTTAATAATAATAGACGACTTGGAAATGTTACATTCCAAGATCTTCAGGGTAAGTCTGCTACATGGCACAGAAAATGTTACCAGGAAGCAGTACATACAGGAATGTGTAATCGACCGAAAGTGCAGTATGAAAAGCAGACAGCAGCCCATGGAGCAAGAGAAGTCATCATTTGACCATTCAGAGGAGGGAAGCAAATTCACGCACTCCAATGCAGCTCCATTTGACAGGAATCTGTATATCATCTGTGAATCTGAAGCAACTTATTGAAATCCTCTTCATAAAGTTGTAACAGAAAATGCTAACCGCGCACTTAAGAAGGCAATAGAAAAAGGTTGTAACAAGAAACTGCATGTAAAACTGTGTACATGAATTAACCCACATGATGCTCATGCCATTGACATCAGATTTCACAAGGGATGCTGGACCACACATGTTCAGTGTTCCTCGCGCATCAAAGGGGACAAGATTTACCAACATAAACGCATTAGATGAGGTGGCAGCAAATATTGAATTTCTCAATCTTGTGGAGGGAGCTCTGAAAGATGGAAGCATTGCCAATATGGCCTCGCTACAGGAGTTGTTCATCAACATTCGATCTGCTAATAATGTTCAAAGCACTGATTGTAGCCGCAAGAAATTGAAGCAAATTTCACAGAATGAAATCCCTGCCATAGAATTTCACAAAGCAAAACGGGCTAATGAGTCAGATCGCATAGCCACCAAGAAAACCATAGATGCTGCAATCCACTTAGAAGATGTAGTTGAAGACATTGCTGCTAACATGCAATCACTGTATGATGCCACCTCCTTGCTCAGAAAATCAATCAACAAATGCAGTGTGGTGATTCACGGGATCCCTAGATGATGTCACCAGCTTTTTTGCTGCGTATTACAAGGTCTCAAAAATATACTTTCTTCTGATAAATAATCCTCTGAAGTAAACAAGCGGGCTATGAGTTTGCCACAAAGTACTGTGACTATGTTTCTTTCTGACCTTAAGGTAAGAAACACAAAATCGCAGACATTACGTTTCTACCGTAAAATGCCACATCAGTTAGCAATTGGGGTTTCAATACGCCAGGCAATCAGAATTAAGAAAATTGTCAATATCCTACATGGCTTAGGATTGTACCCGTATATGGAAGACTTCTACAACTGGAAACACAAATAGCAGGATGTGTACTCAAACAAATGGCTCTCAATGATGGATTATATGTTCCATTCCGCAGATGGTCGATGTTTTCATTGCTGTGGATAATAGTGATTTTGCTGAAGACACGCCAGATGGAGAGAACATTGCATGCGACAGCCATGGCAATCTATCAGAAAACAGAGGTGGGCGACAAGGAAGTGGAACTGACACTGACTCAAAAAAGCATCCGCTTTTGTTTCTACGAGAATTCTTAATACTTACCAGATGTACTATTATGATAATATCTATTATCTAGTCTAGCTCAAAATAAACAATTAAAACTCGGCACTCTCCTGGTCCTGCCCATACTGTGTCCGGGAATACCATAGCCGCAGGTACCGAGTCATTCCCAATCACAGTAAGATTCGTCTTATGTTCGCCTTGGCAAACTGCGAAAGCAGCTCAGCCTCACCTCAGCGGGGCGGCTGAGGCAGGGCCATAGTACATCTGGTAAGTATTAAGAATTCTCGTAGAAACAAAAGCGGATGCTTTTTTGATTCTACTTCGAATAATACTTACCAGATGTACTATTATGATAAACTCCGGATTTCGACAGCCAGAAAATGCCGGTGGGAGGAGGTGAGGCTCGAACCAGCACTCAACTACCATCCAACAGAGAAGGTTGTGAAGAGACTAGAACCCTGGCATATGCTTGGGTTCTGCTATCTGACTCATAGAGTGCTAAACTTCCATGGTCTAGACCGCGCTCCCCCCCCCTCTTTTGTCCGCACAAAATTCAGAGGGCTGTCACTGGGGATGCAACACCCACCAGACCCATGTCAGCCCCAAGCCTCAGCTAGGGCAGTCCAGTAGAGTGCAAAGAAGCTACTACAACTTCTAACTTTGAAAAAATATCAGTATATCGACTAGATTTTCAAATTGGAATGAGTCTAATGTCTGGTTGATAGGATAAGAATACTCTTGTACCAGACTATTTTCCTAAGCAGTCTGGTATTTCGACTGTAAGTAAACATATTTATAGTCACTTAATTAATGTAAACACTCACCATTTTGAGTGCTTGATCTTTTCTTGATCATCACAGGAGCTCGGCCCAATCCACGGTCGTACTCAGTCATGTGCATAGCGTTTGTTCAGTGTAGGCGGAAGACTTTAGTGATGTGTGCGAAGTAGTGGTCGGAAGTGGCTTAGTTTAGATTCGACAGATTGGCGACGGCTACCGGATTAAGTGAGGTGGAGATGTCGCGAAGATAGAAATCAGTGAATGACGACTCGGCATGCCATTGTGCTACAGACATCACCTCCTCTAATGAGACACCCTTATAAAGGGCCGATGATGCTGCTAGTGCTCGGACCTGATGGGCATTCGCATGATCAATTTGCTTTCCTGTAGCGATTTTGTGTGACATCTTAATAGCGTCAACTATCCAACGAGAAATAGTATCTTTCGAGGCACGTAAATGGGGAGCTTTGAGACATAACCACAGAGATTTTGGGTCGTCTCTCCACTCATTAGTACGTTTCTTATACATTTTAAGACATCTGACAGGACACCAAACAGAAGAGTTTGGGTCATGTCTAGTTAAACTTGGCAAATTGATCGGCTGTCCTGGATATTTAAGTGACTGATTCTTTGCCAGGAAACAAAGACGCGGAAGTAGTCTTAAACCTTCACCCGTGACGATAAAACGGTCTTGTTCGGCAGAAAGCGCATGGATTTCGTTTCTCCTTCTCGCCGACGCTGCTGCCACCAAGAAAACTGATTTAATAGTTAACAGTTTAATATCAATAGATCTAATGGGTTCAAAAGGAGCCTGTCCTAAAACCTGTAGAACAAGATATAGATTCCATGACGGGATATGAATTGGCTGTCTAGGTCGCAGATTGCTCATTCCTTTGATAACTTCATTCAAGGTGTCATTCTCCACTCCTTCAATAGTGAGACTGGGAATGACTGAAGTTAATGCAGACTTATATGCTGCTAGGGTAGAAGGTACAAGTTTGTCAACTTCGTATAAATGACAGATAAAATCTGCTACGTGTTGAACAGATGCAGAAAAGGGATCAATATCTCCTCTCTCACACCACTGTGCAAATTTGTTGATTCTATAATTATATGTCTTTGTGGTTGAAACTCTTCTGGCTGAAGCAACAAACTTCGAAGCTTGCTCAGAAAAGCCACCCTCAATTGCACGCTGCTTGACAACATCCATGCAGTCAATCTGAACATTTATGGTCTGTCGTGAAGGTACAGACCTTTGTTCTGAGAGATTAGATCTCTTGCGCCTGGCAGAGAGATTGGATTGCAGACCAGAAGGTCCAGCAGATCCGTAAACCATGATCGGCCTGGCCAATACGGGGCGATCAGTAGTACTTGGCACATCCCCTCTCTTATCTTTGCCAGAACTTTCGGGATGAGAATTGTTGGAGGGTACGCATACGCGTACATTCCCTCCCAACTTATCGCCAGTGCGTCTACTGCTAAGGCTAGCGGGTCCAGGATCGGTAACACTTAAGTGACCATCTTTGCGTTTTGATTCATAGCAAACAGGTCGACATTTGGCTTGCCCCAGTGTTTGAATAGAACCTCCGCTACCGATTGGTTGAGCTGCCGTTCCGTCGGACGACAAACCGTCCTTCGACTGAGAGCATCCGCTAGGATGTTCAATCTTCCTGGAATGTGTGCTGCCCGAAGAATAATATTCCTCTCTTGGCACCACAGCAGAAGGTTCCAAACCATCATACACAACTCTGGTGATCTTGTCCCGCCCTGGCGGTTCAAATAAGACACCACTGTTGAGTTGTCTGTCCTTATTAGGACAACTTTGTCTTGAATTAGACTCTCGAACTTTCGCAGTGCAAATACCACTGCTAATAGTTCGAGCACATTGATATGTTTCTGCGCATTGGTCCGATCCCATTCCCCTGACACTGACTGACTGTCCAATACCGCTCCCCAACCCGTCAACGATGCATCCGTGAAGATGGACATCTGAGGTTGAGGAGGTTGTAGAGGAACACCTCGCAGGAGATTCTGTTCGGATAACCACCACTGAAGGTGGAATATCAATGGTTCTTTGACTGGTATGCTCAGAGATAACGGATCCGTTTTCTGAGACCAGAATGACATTAGATACATCTGAATTGGCCTGCGCCTGAGTGCCGCATATGGAACCACCTTCTCTAAAGATACTAGTAACCCCAGTATCCTGAGAAACTGGCGCGCCGTCAGATAGGCTCCTGGAGAAACCGACTCCAAAACTGCAATCAGGCTTTTGACTCTGCTCTCCGCCGGAAAAGCTACGCCGTCCCTGAGATTGAAAAAGATTCCCAGATAAACAAACTCCTGGGATGGAGTCAGTTCTGATTTCTCTAGATTCACAATCCACCCTAGATCCTTTAATAAGGCTAGGACTACCTGCAGATTGCTGCGCAGTGACTGGATTCCCCGCCTTTAGCAGCCAGTCGTCTATGTACGTGTGAACAGCTATGTTTCTCCTGCGAAGTAAAGAAGTCATGGCGAGAACCACCTTGGTGAAGACCCTCGGAGCTGTGGTCAGGCCGAACGGGAGAGCATTGAATTCCCAAACATTGTCTTGGAATGCAAAGCGAAGGTACTTCTGAAAAGGAATTGACATTGGAATATGAAAATATGCATCCTTCAGATCTATCGACACTCCCCACATGCCTTTCCTCAGCCCTGTCATTACTGCTGCTACCGTCTCCATCTGAAATTTGGGAGAAAGAATAAACTTGTTCAACGGTTTGAGATTGAGAATTGGTCTCCATCCTCCGGTACGCTTCGGAACGAGGAACATGATCGAATAGAAGCCCAGTGAAGACTGATCTTTGACTAGATGAATCGCCTTCTTCTGACGAAGAGATTCTATTTCTGACCGAATGGCGTCTAGACGATCTGATTCCCTTGGAACAAGAGTCCATATTGGAGTCGAGGTTAACGGAACTAACGATTGATGGATGAGCCAGTCCGGATCGTAGCCGTTTCTTATCCACTGACAAACTAAACAGTCGCGCACAACCTGTTCCCATTGGTTTAGGAAAAACTGAAGTCTGCCTCCGACGGAAGGAATCTGCACACAGCTGTCGGTCAAGATTGGCCGATAAGACGCTAAGTCGCTTGGGTGAAGATTCTCGACTCCATTCGCCTCCAAAGCCACCGGTACTGGTTCCGCCGGAAACCCGTCAGGAACGAGCCCCACCTCGGTTTCTTGTAGTATGACGGTCCGGAACCGCCGCCACGGCTATCCTTATGGTAGCCGCCGCGGCCCGAACCGCCACACTTCCTGTCTTCCTCATACGGCCTCTTATTAGAGGACTTGTATGAGGATGAATGGCCAGGTCCTTGTGATCCGGATGGCCTATGGGCATCACGGCCAGAAGGACGGAAGGGCGATCTAGGACGCTGTCGTTGCTGCTCCTGGCGATGTTGCCTGTAGGACTGCTGCGGCTGTGTCCTCTTAGTCGATTTCCACGACTTGCCGACTACCTCCTGCTCTGCAACCATTGAAGCGACCTTGGAGAGAGCTTGTCGTGCCGAGCCGCCGAACAAGCCTGGACCTATGAAAGGCGCAGAAGACAATGCAGCCCTCATCTCTGGTCCTGGTTCTACACAATCGAGAACCATTCTCCGCCGCTCTGCCAATGTCCTAGTGATCACCCTGGCCAGGCAATCCTGAGACAGGCGCATGGTGTCCCGAACAACGCCGGGAGCAGCTTCTGGCACCTGTCCACCATCCGCCGTGCAGTCCAGCATACCCTGCAGGACGGTACACCCGTGCGACAGCGCAGCCATGGCTGCCCTCGCCGCATCCTCAATGAGCGTGAGCTCATTGAACGGGTCTTTGTTGGTCTGGGAAACCAAAGGATGCGACCGCCCCTTAGCCTTCCCAGCAAACGGCCTATTCAGAGCCTCTCGTTCCGCAACGGAAAGCTGTGGAACACGGGCGTACTGATGATAGGCCAGCTCCGGAAAACGGACCCTACTCCTTATCCCCTTCGGGGCCTTTGGCAATGCATAGTCTGGCTGAACCAGACAATATGCCGCAACTTCCAGCATGTCGGAAGTCTGCGTGTCCAACGGGAGTGTCGGCATGGCAGAAGAGCCACTTGACAGAGCGCTAGCCGCTCACTCTGACATCCGTTCCATCGCCGGATCGCGCTGAGATCCCAGATCAGATGCCAACCCGAGACGATTGGTCATCCACCCGAGGACCTGCACCCATTCAGCTTCGGTGCAAAAAACGGACTCGTCCATCACCGAACTCCCGTTTTCATCCTCCCTCTCTCCCTTAGATGAGAGGGCCACCGACGATCCATGCTGAGCGCTATGAGACACCTCTCTGCCAAGACAGAGCGCATCCATAGCGCGACTACCAGCGGCACCAGTGTCTAACGAATCGCCAGACCCGGATTCTCCGCAGTCCATCGGCTCCAGCACGGGAGTCGGGACCACGACCGCTTTACCTGTGGCAGGCGACGGCATTCCGATAGGGATACCAGCAGGAACCGCAAAACACGGCTCCGCTGACCGCTCCGGTTGCACAAATAGCGGATGGAAAATGCCCGACGGAACGTCGACATCACCGTCCGCCTGGCAAACCCGTACTAATCCCGAGAGCGACCCCTGGGACGTACCGGGCATTGACGTCTTAGAAAGATCCGGCATGCCGGAATCTTCCATCAGCAACAAATCTTCCTCCTCTATCGTTGGCTCTTGAGCCAAGGACAGAGAAGGGGCAGGTGCATGACCCTCAGCAGAACTAGCCGGACCACCTAATGGTTGTCCTGCACCAGCTTGCGTCACCGGGACCGTGGACTGAAATGATTCAAACATTGCCTTGAACTGGGCTGCCCATACGCCCAGAGCTGAATCCATCCTGTCATTCAGCCGACCTTCCAGTTCTATCAACGACGCCTGCTGCAACTTCGCTGCCTTATCCTTCGCGATCCTCTCCAGTCTCGCACGCCGATCCCTGTCGAACTCTGCCACCATTGCCGACGACCACTTCACACACACATCACAAGGGCTCCCGACCGTACACTGGGCGCACGCCTCGCAGTGATGTCCCAAATACTTCCGTTTCATGAACCGGTTGCACTTTTGGCACAACGTATCCGGATTCTTAGGTTTCTGCGAACCCAGAGAAAAATTAAAACGCTGCACATGACAAACGATGACGAGCAATACGCACAATCGACTTGATAGTTAAGATTTCTTAAACACATTAACTTTCTCTTAAATTAATGATAATCAAGTTCTTAGGCAGGAGATATTTGAAACTTTTTTGAGTGAAAATTGTTTAAAAACACACAACTCAGCCTTTAACTAACGTTAAATCACCAAGGCTACATCGCCGATCACTACAAACACCCTCGACAATGAAGCGAAAGCTAATATCGGCGATAAACAGAGTGCATAGACACACCAGGCCAAGAACGACATAATTCATGGGCGCCGCACAGAAGCGACTCCAACAATGGCTAACATTTTAAAACAATGTGCCAATTTAAGGAAATTTCAAACAGTCATTATGGCACGAATGTATAAATTCTAGATTGATACAACCTGCCCCTGTGATGATTTTCCCAATTCCTCCATGAGTCCACCGATAACCACGTAAGATACGCTCGCTAAACTCCTTAATTGCTCAATTAACTATCTCTAGAAAAACGCGACTTTTCAAAAGCGCAAAATAGACGAATCTGACTGTGATTGGGAATTGACTCGGTACCTGCAGCTATGGTATTCCCGGACACAGTATGGGCAGGACCAGGAGAGTGTGGAGTTTTAATTGTTTATTTTGAGCTAGACTAGATAATAGATATTATCATAATAGTACATCTGGTAAGTATTATTCGAAGTAGAATGTCCCTGCTCATGCAATCAGAGATTTGCCAAAAACCATCACCAGGTTAATGGCCTGTCCAAATCCTAGTAAAATGCCTCTTAGTCCTCTTTTCCAGTTCAAGCTGGAAACAGAAAAGTACTCGCACATCAGCCTATCAGAAACTGCATGGTTTCTTGGAAGAGCCCACCGTAGAGTACAACCAGATGATGGTGAGATGGCAGTAGAAAGAGGAGAATCCTCAGATGAAGAAGCATCAGTGATAGGAGTGGAAAATGAAGACCGTCATAATACAGATGCTGCCAGTAAGACAGATCAAAATAGGAAACATGCCATTAATAAGGTGATGCCTGTAACGAGAATAGGAACACCTCCATTACTTGCTGCCCCAGTACATGAATGGCAGACCTTGCTGACAGTATTGATGCAGGCTCAATGAATTTATACTAAAGTGATGGGTGCCTTAGGGAAAACCGTAATCTCGCTCGACTTACATGTAGGAATGTACAAACCAGCAAAGCAACTTCAAATGGCTCAACAACCTATGGGCACTTGATTATTAGGGTAGGAGAGCTTCATATTGTTATGGCACAATTACCTTCTGTCGGTGCCTATATTGAGAACAGTGGAACTGACTTGTGTTGGATTGAGGTACACCTGTATGGATTAGTGATTGTCAAACAAATTCTAGATGGAAAGCATGTGAACGGGGGGCCAGAGTGCACATATGGTGAAACTAAAATCTCTGTTCACTTTGTATCAAGAGGCCTTCTTCACAGTGTCATCAGCTGCTAGCTCCAATCGAGAAAGCTGCAATTGATTGTTGCATATGGAGACAAGTGCATAGGTACACACAAGGATATATGGCCCACCTACACAGTGAACAAGAAGAAGCTATTGTTGCATGCTGTGACTCAGGGGCAACGAGCATCCACATCCACTCGCCAGACACCAATGTTTTTTGTTCTTTCACTAAGGCGGTATGCTGACTTGTACTTCATTTGTGAAACGAACCAGACAGCATAAGCGCGTGATCCCACTGAAGTCCATAGTACAGACTCTGGGACCACGCAAACTCGCTCTCCTTCCCGCATTTCATGCTCTCAGTGGTACTGATAACAAAGGTAGCTTGCAGGTAATGAGAAGCTTATCTGTTGGAAGGCCTTTCAGGTGGTCAATGAAATTCTCACTGAATTGGCAAAACATTGAACAGACACAGCTAAATCATGAAACGCCATTGAGATGTTTGTCTGCCAGCTTTACCTTTTAAAACCGCAAATCTCCAATGTGAATGATTTAAGGTGGTGGCCTTTTAAAAAGAATCAAGCACAATCAGAAAAGCTGCCACCTCCATCAGATGCACGGCACGAAGCCATAGTATGTGCACATTATCAATTAAGGGTATGGAACCATGATAAAGTACCAAATTCTAAACTTCCATCGCCTAGTGGTCATAGGTGGAATCTGGAAGCACAAGGATGGGTTCCTGTCTTGGCCAATCAGTTTCCAGCGCCAGACGCCATACTCCATCTGGTAAAGTGTGGATGTGTCAAAAGCAAATGTTCTGCAAAGCAGTGCCAGTGTCGAAAGACGAGTCTGAACTGCACTGATTTATGTAACTGTTGTGATGCTGATGACCACTGTGAGAATCATCAAGATGATCATGTGAACTTGGTTCCTGGATCTGATGACGATACATTAATAGATGGAAGTGATGATGATGATGATTATAAATATGTTTTATATTATGTCTATTGATTAGAATGTGATGTCTTTGAAATTTTGAGTTAACCGTATTCTGTGTTAGCCACACTGATTGGTTATTTTGTCATATTTTTAGGACATAGTCATCATTCGTTTAATATGACATTTCTATTCCATTTTAAAGGCTAGAATCAGATTCGGTATGCTTGGAAACATAAGAATTGACACCTAGATTGTGAAAATTTTAACCCCTTTTCTTAAATTCTCTGAGCAAATTGGCGGCCATTTTGGAAAATGGCCACCGTTTGGAATCTAACAAATTGCCAGAGTCCCAACATGTATTTTTATGTTATTTGAGACATATTTAACATTTCCAGATAGATGGCACACATCTGCATCAAAGTCACACAGGATAACACATGCCCCTGCACTATCCGGTAAGTATTAACAATTCTTGTAGAAACAAACGCGGATGCTTTTTTGATTCTACTTCGAATAATACTTACCATATGTACTATTATGATAATACCGGATTTTGCCAGCCAGACATTCCGGTGGGCTGAGGCGAGGCTCCAACAGCTCTCATCTACCAACCAAAGGAAGGTTTGTGAGGAGACTGAGAAGCCCAGCGCCCGTTGGGTTCTGCCATTTGACTGATAAAATGTGAAAGCACTTAAGGTCTAGACCGCATTCCACCCCACCAAAACCCACCCCCCCACCCCCTGATTTGTTTGCACAAATATGAGGGCTGTCAAGGGGAGGCAACACCACCCGGACCCGTGTCAGCTCTACGTCTCAGCTAGAGCAGTCCCGGAGAGTGTGAAGAAGCTACTACTTCTAAGATTTGGAAACACTATCAAGAATCTGATACAAGTTTCCAATTGGAATGCGGATTAATTTTGATATCGAGACTAAGTATACTCTTAATCCACAAGTAGTTTGATATTTTGATTGCAAGTGAAAAACATGGATTAGTCACTTAAACTAGAAACACTCACCACTTTTCCAGTGGAGTTGTTCTGTGGTTCTTCTCAGAAGCTTGCCCATTCGGTGTAAATCACCTACTATAAGGAGACACGCTTGTAAAGGCTGCTGCTGCTGCTGCTGCTAGTGCTCGTACTTGATGGGCGTTCGCATGATCAATCTGCTTCCCCGTAGCTGATTTATGTGTCATTTGAATAGCCTTGACTATCTAACGCGAAATAGTATCTTTCGAAGCACGAATATTAGGGGTGTGTATTGCCAGGGCCCTTGCGATACAATACATATCGTGATACACCCATCCCAATACAATACATCTCACGATATGTATCATCAAATGGCTAAATTGACACAACCTACTGAGTAGTGAAGACGTACATGTACATCTTGTCTGCCCTGATAAAAATGATATGGCGATGATTTGTATTAAATACAAAAAATTTGCGTAGTAAATGTTTTGGCTGCAATCACTTTCAGCAAAGGAAAATGCGAAACAAAACACTTTGTAAATATTTTGGCATATTTAACAGTGTGATAAAGTACTGGCAAGCAAAAATCTCAATCTCCATGTATTTGCCAAGATAATTTGGTGTAAAACTAAATTTGTGCTAAAATAACATGAAAATAATGCAATAATGAATGCTATTAATTCATGTCAGTAATTAGTTTAAAAATCTAGTGTCTAACCATTGTGCACCTCCCTATTGTGATACAGAGGTGCCGATACGATACATATATTGTCAAGCTTTAGTATCACGATACGCGATACGTATTGCATACTGTGACACCCCTAACGAAGATGGGGAGCCTTGAGACACAGCCAAAGTGACTTTGGCTCGTCCCTCCACTCCTGAGTACGTTTCTTGTACATTTTCTTGTACTCTGCTTTCCGTCTCTGAGATTGACCAGTATTCTCAGGTAAACAAATTCCTGAGATGGAGTCAACTCTGATTTCTCTAGATTGACAATCCAACCTAGCTCCTTTAATAGGATTAGGACAATTTTCAGATTGTTGCGCAGTGACTGGGATCCCCGCCTTCAGCAGCCAGTCGTCTATGTACGTAAGTGTGAACAGCTATGTTTCTCCTGCGAAGCAATGTAGTCATGGCAAGAACCACCTTGGTGAAGACCCTGGGGGCTGATGTCAAACCGAACGGTAACACATTAAATTCCCAGACCTTGTTCTGGAACGCAAACCGCAGGTATTTCTGAAAAGGAATTGACATTGGAATATGAAAATAAGTATCTTTCAGGTCTATCGACACTGCCTACATGCACTTCCTCAGGCCTGTCATCATATTTACCACCGTCTCCATCTGAAACCTGGCTGACAAAATGAATTTGTTCAACCAGTATGGGCACCTTTCTTTTTAAATCTGGGGTTATTGAGTCTAGGTCGATATTTAGGAAATATCATAGAGTGCTAGGGAGGTAAGTATATCGCTTGAAGCGAAAGTAGTTAACGGAACTGAATTTTCTTGTATGAGTCAATCCGGTTCATATCCATTTCTTAACCAAGGACAGACTAAAGAGTTTTGCATGACCTGTTCCCATTTGCTTGAGAACAGTTGAAGTCTGCCTCCGACAGTAGGAATCTGCACACACCTCACGATCGATGTTGCATTACAAGATTCTAACTCGCTTTAGTGAAGAGCTATGAATCCTGTCTTCCCCGACGCCACTGGAACGGTTCTCTCCGGATGCCAGTCAGGAGCGCCCCCATGGGACTACTTGGCATACGACAGGCCGAGTCGCCCACCTCTGTTATCCTTATGATAAATGGACCTTTTGGCACTGCTCCCCCTTCCTGTCATCATCATAAGGCCGCTTATTTGGTGCCTTATATGAAGATGACCGACCAGCTGCCTGAGATTCGGATGCCCGATGGGTATCATGGCCTGCAGGACGGAAGGGAGATCTCTAGCATTGACGCTGCTGCTCCTGCCTGTATTGCCTGTAGGACTGCTGCGGCCGAGTCCTCTTCGTCGACTTCCATGACTTTCCGACGACTTCTTGTTCTGCCACCATTGACGCAACGTTAGACAGCGCCTGTCTGGCCGAGCCACCAAACAGGCCTGGACCAATGAAGGGCGCAGCAGATAATGTAGCCCTCATTTCCGGTCCTGGTTCTACGCAATCGAGAACTTTTCTTCTGTGTTCAGCCAATGTGCGAGGGATTACCCTGGCCCGGCAATCTTGGGACAAGCACATAGCGTCCCGGACAACTCTGCGAGCCGCTTCGGGCACCGCCCCACCCTCCGCGTTGCAGGTCAGCATCCCCTACAGGACGGTACATCCATGCAACAGGGTAGCCATGGTCGCCAGTGCCACATCTTCAATGAGCGAAAGCTCATTAAATGGATCCATTTTAGCTGCAGACAGAGGCTGAGAATGGCCCTCCGTCTTGCCTGCCAACGACCTATTAAGCACTTCACGCTCCTTCATCGAAAAACGAGGAACTCGCGCATATTGGTGATAGGCCAGCTCCGGAATGCGGACGCTGATTCTGATGCCTTTAGGGCCTTAGGCAAAGAAAACTCTGGCTGTACCAGTCTGTAAGCCGCGACTTCAAGCAACATCTGAAGTCTGAGAATCCAGAGGAAGCATTGGAATGGCAGAAAAGCCACTGGACAGAGGACTAGCCGCATGCTCTGACATCCGCTCCATCGTCGGATCACGCTGAGATCCCTGTTCTGATGCCAACCCGAGACAGTTAGACATGCCCGAAGGAACATCAATATCCCCATCGAGCTGGAACACCCGTACAAATCCCGGGAGCCTGCACGGGGCCCGACCCTTGAGCAGGCAAGACTGGCATTGGAATATCCTCCAACAACAACAGTTCCTCCCCATCTGCTCGTTAAGCCATAGAGATCAGAGGGGTGGGTGCCGTCTCCTCCGCAGGCTGGCCCGGACAACCGAGAGGTAGTCCTGCATCCTGCCACATCAAGGGAGATCCCGTGGACGACTGGAATGACTCAAACATCGCCTTGAACTGGGCTACACATACACCCAGTGCAGAATCCATACGTGTGTCGAGTCTCTTCTCCATGACTTGCAATGCCGCCACATCAGCTTTGGACGCCCGATCCTTCGCGATACGTTCCAAATGTGCTATCGCTGTCAAACTCCGCCACCAAATCCGAAGACCAATAATGCAAACATCACAAGGCTCTCCTACTTTGTACTTAGCACAGGCGAGGCGACACAGTGATGGGCGGCGAATTTTCGCTTCATGAAGCGGCTACACTTGCTGCAGAGGGTGTCAGGCAAAGACCTCGCCTGCCCCTTCGGCTTCTGCGAACACAAATTTAGAATTAAAACGCTGAACATGATAATGATGGCGAGCAGATAGCACAATAGCTTGATTATAATCATAAAGATTAATTTTTAAAATATTAACTTTCTCATGAATCAGCGTTAATCAAGCAGAGAGCAGAATTACAAAATTTAGTATGTTTCTTTTACTAAATTATTCACTTAGATATCAACAAATCTTGAATAATCTAACACCCTCGACAATCAAGCTAGAGCTAACAATGGCTAAGATTGAGAGAAGACAGAAACGCTAACCATACCAAACGCTACTATGGGCACCACCATCTTGGCTACGGGCAGATCCATCATTGATGGACGAATCTGTCTGTACTCGGGAATTGACTCGGTACCTGGTGCTTATGGTAAGCAGGATCCTGGAGAGTTAGACTTTGTTAGTTATTTTGAGCTAGTCGTTTGATAATAGACATTATCATAACAGTACATCTGGTAAGTATTATTCGAAGTTAAACGAAATCTAGGATTTCTTTTTTCACGAGAGTTGATACTTACCTCCCTAATACTTTTGATATTGCTAAATATCGGCTTTCACTCAATAAAACACTCAGATTAAAAACAGTTAGGTGCCCCTACTGGGCAGGGAGTCAGAGGTAGTCCGGCGGATGCTCGCCCCACCACCGCGCATGCGCCGACTACTACTTCCTCTGGCTCATTTATTGGCTAACACATGCAACTACCAAGAGCCTGAAGACCGAGCCTCTGTGGGGCGGAGAGGCCGGGTCAGTATCTAGGGAGGTAAGTATCAACTCTCTCGTGAAAAAAGAAATCCTAGATTTCATTTATTTCACATCAAGAGTATACTTACCTCCCTAATACTTTTGATATTGCCAGAATTCGAAAGTGAATCTGGCGGGAGGGAGGCGAGGTCAAAAGACCAGCTCTTCCCTATACGCTTTCAAGCGTTTAAGGCACTTATGACGTCTGAAACTGTGTGAAAACACAGTCAGGATTTGATAAACCATCGGATAACACAACCGATGCCTGAGAGATGACCGATTTGTCATATGCGCTCCCCCCCCCCTCCCTTGGGAGGAAGATTAAATGACCTCAATGTCCTACACGCTCTCTTCGTACTAGTGCTAAGTACTATAGGACAGAGACGAAAAGGCTCCATTTTCGTATACTCTCTCTAAAGAACCACAACCCACATAAACCATCACCATATTAATAACACTGGGTAACGTGACAATACAAAACAATGAACAACACATGAACAAGACTGACCTTGTTGTACTAGGAAGCTGTCATCATGAATCCAGTAGAGAAGGATGATACAGTCCCGACAAGTGGTTGTCACCGTCGCTGAATGGCGAAGTATATAAGCAATGCGGAGGCACTCTTCACAAACATAAAGCGGTTATTGTTTCAAAATCGACAAGGCGAGAGGGTTAGAGGTGTCACGGAGGTAATGGTCTGTAAAACTTGACTCACAGTGCCACTGAGCCACTGACATAATATCATCCACAGGGACCCCATTAAACAGGGCAGTGGATGTCACGACACCGCGGACACTGTGAGCCTTGGCCACGTCAACCTGTCGCCCGGTGGCGGATTTGTGACAAAATTGAATACATTCCACAATCCACCTAGAAATGGTGTCCTTAGACGCCCTACCATGGGGTTCAATATATGACAACCATAACGCTGACTGGTCGGTACGCCACTCCGAAGTACGCTGTTTGTACCGAAGCAGCGCCCGTACGGGGCACCATACTTTAGAATTAGGATCATATCTAGTTAAAGATGGCAAAAAAATAGGTTGACCTGGATATTTCAATGACTGATTTTTAGACAAGAAATTAATCCTAGGTAGAAGCTTAAGGCCTTCCCCTGTAACCACAAAACGGTCAACCTCGGCTGATAAGGCGTGAATTTCACTCCTACGCCTCGCCGAGGCCGCAGCAATTAAAAATACAGTTTTAAGAGTTAACATTTTCATAGAAATGGAACTAAGTGGTTCAAAAGGCTTATCACCTAGTACCTGGAGCACCAGTGATAAACTCCAAGACGGAATCAGTGGAGGATTCCTTGGTCTTAGATTGCCCATGCCTTTAATTAATACATTTAATGTACTTACTTCATCACTCCCCCTATTAGCCAAGCAAGGAATAACAGTCATTAAAGCTGACTTATAACCAGCAATAGAGTTAGGCTTGAGGCTATAGGCATCATATAGGTGACAGAGGAAATCAGCCACTACCTGAATAGATGATTCCATTGGATCAATACATCTTTTTGAGCACCACTCTGCAAATCTGTTGATTTTATAATTATATGCTCTGGAGGTTGACCCCCTCCTGGCTTTGGCCATAAACATGGCCGCTTGCTCAGAAAAGCCCTCCTTAATTCTAGATTCCTTGACAACATCCACGCAGTCAATCGGAACATTGACGGATTGTCGTGAAGGGCCTTGCCCTGGAAGATAAGGTTGTCCATCAGAGGCAGCGGAACCGGATTGCAGACCAGAAGGTCCAGCAGATCCGTATACCACGATCGGCTTGGCCAATCCTGGGCGATCAGAAGCACTTGGCACTCCTGCTGCCTGATTTTCTGAAGCACCTTTGGAATCAGGATTGCTGGGGGGAATGCGTATGCATACATTCCCTCCCAGCTGATAGCTAACGCATCTGTTGCGAAAGCGCTTGGGTCTGGAATCGGAGAGACGTACGTCGTCATCTTCGCATTCTTCTTCATTGCGAACAAATCTATGTTGGGTTTCCCCCAATGGTCGAACAGACGATCCGCCACACATTGATTTAGTTGCCATTCCGTGGGTAAAACACTCATCCTTCGGCTCAATGAGTCTGCTAGCAGATTTAACCTCCCCGGAATATGAACTGCTTTCAAGGTGATCCCATGATCCAGGCACCAACAAAGCAGTTTCCATGTCATCATACAGAGACTGGGCGACTTCGTTCCGCCCTGGCGGTTTATGTAAGTCACTACTGTCGAGTTGTCTGAACGAATGAGAACAATCTTGCCCTGAACATTCTTTAAGAAATGTTCCAGGCCCAGGACTACTGCTCTTAGCTCCAGTAGATTGATATGTTCCTTGGACTGATCCAGATCCCAAAGCCCTGATACTGTGGACTCTTCCAGACAAGCTCCCCACCCCTCCATCGATGCATCTGTATACACAGTCACCTGAGGGTGGGGAGGGGTTAGCAAAACCCCCGGCAAGAGATTCTCTGTATTCAACCACCATTGCAGGTGGTGAATCAGAGGCGCCAACACCGACACGTTCGAGTCCAGCGAACCTGAACTCTGGGTCCACTGTGTCATGAGAAACAACTGGATCGGGCGCCTGCGCAAGGCGGCCTGCGGAATGACTGGTTCCAAAGAAACCATCAAACCCAGCATTCTCAAGTAAACCCGTGCCAGGACATGACGACTGTCGCACACCGACTGAATTACCGAGATGAGTACTTGAACCCTCTCCTGAGTGGGGTACACATACCCCGTCTCCAGATCGAAGAACATGCCCAGGTAAACAAACTTCTGGGATGGAGTTAGCTCTGATTTCGGGAAATTGATCAGCCAGCCCAAGTCCGAGAGAGTTTTCAAAACAATCTCCAGATTGGCTGACAACGATTCCCGGGTGTGTGCTTTCAACAGCCAGTCGTCTATGTACGTGTGGACTGCTATGCTTCTCCTGCGGAGGTATGCAGTGATCGCGAGAACCACACGGGTGAAGACCCGAGGAGCCGTGGAAATTCCGAAGGGTAACACCCTGAATTCCCACCGCCGGCCCTGAAATGCAAATCTCAGGAAGCGACGGAAACTCCTCTCTATGGGAATGTGGAAATAAGCATCCTTCAAATCTATCGACGCTGTCCACATCCCTCGCTCTAACCCCGCCAACACCGAGCGCACAGTCTCCATCTTGAAACTGGGTGTCTCGATGAACTTGTTCAACGGCTTGAGGTTGAGAATCGGCCTCCACCCTCCGGTGTTTTTGTTACCAAGAACAGGGTTGAATAGAAGCCCGGGCACCTCTGTGCCGGCTGAATGGCTTCTTTTAGTATGAGGGAATTTATTTCCTCCTCTATACACAACCTCTGATCCGGATCCCGTGGAATGGGAGTCCAGATCGGCGCGAGAGACAGTCGCGATGGCGGGCCTGACACCCAGTCGGGACGATACCCGACCGAAAGCCATCGCAAGACTAAACGGTCCTGAGTCAACCGCTTCCACTCTGGCAAGTGGGCGGCCAAACGGCCGCCCACCGGTCCACCTAGGGATAGAGGTGGACATAAGGAGGGCCAGAGTGGCACTGTTCTCTCGGCCTGAAACACCGGAGTGGTTCCCACCGCGGTAACCAGGCCATCAGGCCCGATTACCGCGACCAGATCCCCGCGCGCCCCGCCCAGCGCCGCGCGCACCACGGTGCGCGGGCGGCTGTCTGGCTGGGTGCGGCTGGGGAGCCTGCGCCCCCCTCGCTGCTGGCCGAATCGCCCGTGGCCTAGGCCTACGTTGCGACGGTGGCTGGCCTCTGACCTGGCCAGCACCACCTCGAGCCTGCAGAGGACGATACGCAGGGGGTGCCGCGCGAACACGCTCCCGCCGGAGCACCTCAAATTGTTCCCGCAGCGCCCTCTGGTTATTAACCAGAGTGACCGTCTCCTGGAGGTGCCTGCATCCCTCACCTCCAAAGAGACCAGGACCTGTCATAGGCGTCCGCAGCAGCCTATTATACAGGTCCTGGGACGGGCACAGATTGTCAAGCGCAAACGTGCGCCTCGCCCGGACACTTCTGGTTACCGCCCGCGTCAAACAGTCCAAAGCCAGGTTGATACCATCCTGAATGGCTCTCTGGACTGTCACCGGGCTTGGTTGGCGTGATGCGGAAGCCGCTACCACCCCTTGTAGCAGCTGGGAGACGTGGGACAGAGCGGCAATCGACGCCCTCCCACTCTCCTCCGCATCCCGCAGCGCGGCATTCGCCGAACGCAACGCGTTCGAGCACAAGACTCCCGTGTCAGAACGGGAGCCCGGCCGCGCATCTTCGCCCAAAGCCGCGCGATCATCAACGCTTGGCTTCGGCACCACACCGTACCGCTGGTAATCCAGGGGCACGATGCGGCACCGCTTCGCCACCTCGCGAGGGGCCTTCGCGAGACGTCCATTCACCTTAATGGACGCCTCTGCCGCTTCGAACATGTCCACGACATGCTCAGCAAGCGGCAGAGATGGCATAGCGGTAGCCGCCGGCCTACCAGCTAACCACGGCCTATGGTCACGCTGGCTAGCCGGCAGCTCCACGGGTAGATCTGGCCGAACACTTACCAGCCACTGGCAAGCGTCCGACCAATCCTCCTCCGTGGCTAACTGCGAGCGCTCTACTAGACGAGGGCCTTCGTCTTCCTCCAGAGCACTCGCAGTTGATGTCGACGGCGGGTAAGCTGATACCCCTGGCAAGCCTGGAAAAGCATGCGGGCCCGAGAGAGCAGGCATGCTAAATTCCGCGGCTTGACCAGGAGCAGGCGCCGTGGCAGAGCGCGGGGTAAACACCGCTCTACCACGGGTCTGACCAGCACCAGCCATACCATCGGCAAGCCGAGGTATGCGGTATCCGTGGTCAACAGCACCGCCCGAGGACACCCTCTGGACCGTGAAATCTACTCCTGCGTGAGTAGAACCATGGAACACGTCGCCTGCATTCCCCGCGAGGGGTGCACAGACGTCGTATTCCATGGCCACGTCCTCAGAAGGCGACCCCAGCAGGAGATCCTCTTCTTCCTGGCCAGAAATATTAGACTCCGGGTCAGCAAAGAGAGCTAACCCGGACTGGCCAGGAAAGGTGCCATAGGAGGGTTTGGCACCTTCGGCGCGCGGATACCCGGGGTCTGATGAGCAGACCGCGGGTCCCAGCAACAACCGTTGTCCACGGCCCCTCGGCGCGGCGCTATGCCTGCTGCCAGGGCCTTGGACTGCCCCCAACAAAGGGGCCACCTCTGAATCCACAACCGGACCGGACCTAAAGAGACCGGATTCAGAGGCGGGGATCACCTGCTCGTAAGCAGATGCCGAGGACAACAAAGGAGCTGGCCCAGGGAGCATGCCACGAAGCAACTCTGGGACCAGATCCTTTATTGTCCTCTGCATCTCTTGCAACATTTCGGACCTGAAGGCCTCCATATCCACCGCGGATGAGGCCTTCTTCTTACCCTTCTTACAAACTTTCTCCTTCTTCTTCCTCTCTTCCTCCATTACCTTCTCCCTTGCCTGCAATGCGAGAAAATCAGACATTAATTCGCCCCCCCACTGCTTACATACGTCGCACTTCAGCAACGGTCCACAGGGACTGCAGCTGAAGCACAAGTGCGGGACGAAGCGGCTTTTAAGAAACCTCCCGCAGGACGGGCAACCAGGTCTCTGAAACAGGACAAAGGACAGGGACAATGAGCAAGATAGTTAAGGTTAGCGAACTCAAAACCAACTAAAAAGAGAGGACAGGATCATCAAGATCCGAAATCAAGAAGAACCAGCCATGGACAAAACGTTAATTGTTAATAAAAAGGCCAAGGCCGATTATGACGTCATCACTCTCGTGACCAAATTAATCGATCCGCAACAAGCACCAAGTGCAAGAACGAATTGTATAAGTAACCGGAACATTTCCGTTGAATTGGCATTTCGAGTACACAACAATCAGATATACAGAGATAACTCCTTCCAATTCTAGCATTGGCAAAAAGGGAAATTATCTCCCCTTTTGTTTACAATAATTAGATACCTGACACTTGTATAGACAAACCATCCAACGTGATGAACCGGAGAACTCCACCATAGTACGCCTCTACATTCTCTCCACCTAAGGGGAAGGAATTGGAGCAAGAGGGCAAAGTGAGAAGACCTTTATAACAGGCCTCCAACTCACTGAACATAGATTTTTTGGTTAGATAACCTAACAGTATTAGTAGGAAATGGAACCGTGGTGGAGAGAAAACATATCCTCTTGTGCCGAGAAGTCCATCAAAGCGTCTATGCGATACCTGTGGACAAAACACAAAGAGAAATGAGACATATGAAGCACCATGTTGTAAAAAACCAACATAATCAGGCGCTAATCACGGTAAGCGCGAGTCCCGGAAATACATTAAACCGGGACAAAACACGCTAGCATATCAAAGAATTCACCTGATAAAGCGATCCCGCTCCTTCTAAAGGCGAATCCTCCCTTTCCGACATGCTTCCACCGAAAAATAATCGTCAAACGTGAGCAAAAAACAAGGTAACGCGCAGAAAAGTATAAAGAACACAAAACCGCATGTAACCCTTTGCCAATAAATGAGCAAAGAGGAAGTAGTAGTCGGCGCATGCGCGGTGGTGGGGCGAGCATCCGCCGGACTACCTCTGACTCCCTGCCCAGTAGGGGCACCTAACTGTTTTTAATCTGAGTGTTTTATTGAGTGAAAGCCGATATTTAGCAATATCAAAAGTATTAGGGAGGTAAGTATACTCTTGATGTGAAAAGAATATATGCTCACCTGAAATTTTTCGGGGAATAATAGTTTCAAAATATTCAACAGCATATTTAGTAAATAGTAGACTTACATCATATTACCCCTTTAACGCTGAAGCGAGCCAAAAACGGCTTTTGCCATGGTCTTGAGGAATGACCATTTGCAGGTTAAGAGAATATTTTGAAATTTTAACACTGGTATGCCTGGCTTTATAATCGACCCAGTCATTCCAGTGGTAAATTTGCAAACAGTCATCTCTTTACCTGCAAATGGACATTTAATGAGGAAATCTTTTGATTTTCTTGTCCAAATTTCACGATTAATGGGCTGAAGAACTGCCATCTTTTTTCCCTAAAAGAGAGACATGTGAGTCATGGTCATAAGAGCAGAATATAAACGAAATCTAGGATTTCTTTTTTCACGAGAGAGTTGATACTTACCTCCCTAGATACTTTTGATATTGCTAAATATCGGCTTTCACTCAATAAAACACTCAGATTAAAAACAGTTAGGTGCCCCTACTGGGCAGGGAGTCAGAGGTAGTCCGGCGGATGCTCGCCCCACCACCGCGCATGCGCCGACTACTACTTCCTCTGGCTCATTTATTGGCTAACACATGCAACTACCAAGAGCCTGAAGACCGAGCCTCTGTGGGGCGGAGAGGCCGGGTCAGTATCTAGGGAGGTAAGTATCAACTCTCTCGTGAAAAAAGAAATCCTAGATTTCGTTTATTTCACATCAAGAGTATACTTACCTCCCTAATACTTTTGATATTGCCAGAATTCGAAAGTGAATCTGGCGGGAGGGAGGCGAGGTCAAAAGACCAGCTCTTCCCTATACGCTTTCAAGCGTTCAAGGCACTTATGACGTCTGAAACTGTGTGAAAACACAGTCAGGATTTGATAAACCATCGGATAACACAACCGATGCCTGAGAGATGACCGATTTGTCATATGCGCTCCCCCCCCCTCCCTTGGGAGGAAGATTAAATGACCTCAATGTCCTACACGCTCTCTTCGTACTAGTGCTAAGTACTATAGGACAGAGACGAAAAGGCTCCATTTTCGTATACTCTCTCTAAAGAACCACAACCCACATAAACCATCACCATATTAATAACACTGGGTAACGTGACAATACAAAACAATGAACAACACATGAACAAGACTGACCTTGTTGTACTAGGAAGCTGTCATCATGAATCCAGTAGAGAAGGATGATACAGTCCCGACAAGTGGTTGTCACCGTCGCTGAATGGCGAAGTATATAAGCAATGCGGAGGCACTCTTCACAACATAAAGCGGTTATTGTTTCAAAATCGACAAGGCGAGAGGGTTAGAGGTGTCACGGAGGTAATGGTCTGTAAAACTTGACTCACAGTGCCACTGAGCCACTGACATAATATCATCCACAGGGACCCCATTAAAAAGGGCAGTGGATGTCACGACACCGCGGACACTGTGAGCCTTGGCCACGTCAACCTGTCGCCCGGTGGCGGATTTGTGACAAAATTGAATACATTCCACAATCCACCTAGAAATGGTGTCCTTAGACGCCCTACCACGGGGTTCAATATATATCAACCATAACGCTGACTGGTCGGTACGCCACTCCGAAGTACGCTGTTTGTACCGGAGCAGCGCCCGTACGGGGCACCATACTTTAGAATTAGGATCATATCTAGTTAAAGATGGCAAAAAAATAGGCTGACCTGGATATTTCAATGACTGATTTTTAGACAAGAAATTAATCCTAGGTAGAAGCTTAAGGCCTTCCCCTGTAACCACAAAACGGTCAACCTCGGCTGATAAGGCGTGAATTTCACTCCTACGCCTCGCCGAGGCCGCAGCAATTAAAAATACAGTTTTAAGAGTTAACATTTTCATAGAAATGGAACTAAGTGGTTCAAAAGGCTTATCACCTAGTACCTGGAGCACCAGTGATAAACTCCAAGACGGAATCAGTGGAGGATTCCTTGGTCTTAGATTGCCCATGCCTTTAATTAATACATTTAATGTACTTACTTCATCACTCCCCCTATTAGCCAAGCAAGGAATAACAGTCATTAAAGCTGACTTATAACCAGCAATAGAGTTAGGCTTGAGGCTATAGGCATCATATAGGTGACAGAGGAAATCAGCCACTACCTGAATAGATGATTCCATTGGATCAATACATCTTTTTGAGCACCATTCTGCAAATCTGTTGATTTTATAATTATATGCTCTGGAGGTTGACCCCCTCCTGGCTTTGGCCATAAACATGGCCGCTTGCTCAGAAAAGCCCTCCTTAATTCTAGATTCCTTGACAACATCCACGCAGTCAATCGGAACATTGACGGATTGTCGTGAAGGGCCTTGCCCTGGAAGATAAGGTTGTCCATCAGAGGCAGCGGAACCGGATTGCAGACCAGAAGGTCCAGCAGATCCGTATACCACGATCGGCTTGGCCAATCCGGTGCGATCAGAAGCACTTGGCACTCCTGCTGCCTGATTTTCTGAAGCACCTTTGGAATCAGGATTGCTGGGGGGAATGCGTATGCATACATTCCCTCCCAGCTGATAGCTAACGCATCTGTTGCGAAAGCGCTTGGGTCTGGAATCGGAGAGACGTACGTCGTCATCTTCGCATTCTTCTTCATAGCGAACAAATCTATGTTGGGTTTCCCCCAATGGTCGAACAGACGATCCGCCACACATTGATTTAGTTGCCATTCCGTGGGTAAAACACTCATCCTTCGGCTCAATGAGTCTGCTAGCAGATTTAACCTCCCCGGAATATGAACTGCTTTCAAGGTGATCCCATGATCCAGGCACCAACAAAGCAGTTTCCATGTCATCATACAGAGACTGGGCGACTTCGTTCCGCCCTGGCGGTTTATGTAAGTCACTACTGTCGAGTTGTCTGAACGAATCAGAACAATCTTGCCCTGAACATTCTTTAAGAAATGTTCCAGGCCCAGGACTACTGCTCTTAGCTCTAGTAGATTGATATGTTCCTTGGACTGATCCAGATCCCAAAGCCCTGATACTGTGGACTCTTCCAGACAAGCTCCCCACCCCTCCATCGATACATCTGTATACACAGTCACCTGAGGGTGGGGAGGGGTTAGCAAAACCCCCGGCAAGAGATTCTCTGTATTCAACCACCATTGCAGGTGGTGAACCAGAGGCGCCAACACTGACACGTTCGAGTCCAGCGAACCTGAACTCTGGGTCCACTGTGTCATGAGAAACAACTGGATCGGGCGCCTGCGCAAGGCGGCCTGCGGAATGACTGGTTCCAAAGAAACCATCAAGCCCAGCATTCTCAAGTAAACTCGTGCCAGGACATGACGACTGTCGCACACCGACTGTATTACCGAGATGAGTATTTGAACCCTCTCCTGAGTGGGGTACACATACCCCGTCTCCAGATCGAAGAACATGCCCAGGTAAACAAACTTCTGGGATGGAGTTAGCTCTGATTTCGGGAAATTGATCATCCAGCCCAAGTCCGAGAGAGTTTTCAAAACAATCTCCAGATTGGCTGACAACGATTCCCGGGTGTGTGCTTTCAACAGCCAGTCGTCTATGTACGTGTGGACTGCTATGCTTCTCCTGCGGAGGTATGCAGTGATCGCGAGAACCACACGGGTGAAGACCCGAGGAGCCGTGGAAATCCCGAAGGGTAACACCCTGAATTCCCACCGCCGGCCCTGAAATGCAAATCTCAGGAATCGACGGAAACTCCTCTCTATGGGAATGTGGAAATAAGCATCCTTCAAATCTATTGACGCTGTCCACATTCCTCGCTCTAACCCCGCCAACACCGAGCGCACAGTCTCCATCTTGAAACTGGGCGTCTCTATGAACTTGTTCAATGGCTTGAGGTTGAGAATCGGCCTCCACCCTCCGGTGTTTTTTGTTACTAAGAACAGGGTTGAATAGAAGCCCGGGCACCTCTGTGCCGGCTGAATGGCTTCTTTTAGTATGAGGGAATTTATTTCCTCCTCTATACACAACCTCTGATCCGGATCCCGTGGAATAGGAGTCCAGATCGGCGCGAGAGACAGTCGCGATGGCGGGCCTGTCACCCAGTCGGGACGATACCCGACTGAAAGCCATCGCAAGACTAAACGGTCCCGAGTCAACCGCTTCCACTCTGGCAAGTGGGCGGCCAAACGGCCGCCCACCGGTCCACCTAGGGATAGAGGTGGACATAAGGAGGGCCAGAGTGGCACTGTTCTCTCGGCGTGAAACACCGGAGTGGTTCCCACCGCGGTAACCAGGCCATCAGGCCCGATTACCGCGACCAGATCCCCGCGCGCCCCGCCCAGCGCCACGCGCACCACGGTGCACGGGCGGCTGTCTGGCTGGGTGCGGCTGGGGTGCCTGCGCCCCCCTCGCTGCTGGCCGAATCGCCCGTGGCCTAGGCCTACGTTGCGACGGTGGCTGGCCCCTGACCTGGCCAGCACCACCTCGAGCCTGCAGAGGACGATACGCAGGGGGCGCCGCGCGAACACGCTCCCGCCGGAGCACCTCAAATTGTTCACGCAGCGCCCTCTGGTTGTTAACCAGAGTGACCGTCTCCTGGAGGTGCCTGCATCCCTCACCTCCAAAGAGACCAGGACCTGTCATAGGCGTCCGCAGCAGCCTATTATACAGGTCCTGGGACGGGCACAGATTGTCAAGTGCAAACGTGCGCCGCGCCCGGACACTTCTGGTCACCGCCCGCGTCAAACAGTCCAAAGCCAGGTTGATACCATCCTGGATGGCTCTCTGGACTGTTACCGGGCTTGGCTGGCGTGATGCGGAGGCCGCTACCACCCCCTGTAGCAGCTGGGAGACGTGGGACAGAGCGGCAATCGACGCCCTCCCACTCTCCTCCGCATCACGCAGCGCGGCATTCGCCGAACGCAACGCGTTCGAGCACAAGACTCCCGTGTCAGAACGGGAGCCCGGCCGCGCATCCTCGCCTAAAGCCGCGCGATCATCAACGCTTGGCTTCGGCACCACACCGTACCGCTGGTAATCCAGGGGCACGATGCGGCAACGCTTCGCCACCTCGCGAGGGGCCTTCGCGAGACGTCCATTAACCTTAATGGACGCCTCCGCCGCTTCGAACATGTCCACGACATGCTCAGCCAGCGGCAGAGATGGCATAGCGGTAGCCGCCGGCCTACCAGCTAACCACGGCCTATGGTCACGCTGGCTAGCCGGCAGCTCCACGGGTAGATCGGGCCGAACACTTACCAGCCACTGGCAAGCGTCCGACCAATCCTCCTCCGTGGCTAACTGCGAGCGCTCTACTAGACGAGGGCCTTCGTCTTCCTCCAGAGCACTCGCAGTTGACGTCGACGGCGGATAAGCTGATACCCCTGGCAAGCCTGGAAAAGCATGCGGGCCCGAGAGAGCAGGCATGCTAAACTCCGCGGCTTGACTAGGAGCAGGCGCCGTGGCAGAGCGTGGGGTAAACACCGCTCTACCACGGGTCTGACCAGAACCAGCAACACCATCGGCAAGCCGAGGTATGCGGTATCCGTGGTCAACAGCACCGCCCGGGGACACCTTCTGGACCGTGAAATCTACTCCTGCGAGAGTAGAACCACGGAACACGTCGCCTGTATTCCCCGCGAGGGGTGCACAGACGTCGTATTCCATGGCCACGTCCTCAGAAGGCGACCCTAGCAGGAGATCCTCTTCCTCCTGGCCAGAAAGATTAGACTCCGGGTCAGCAAAGAGAGCTAACCCGGACTGGCCAGGAAAGGTGCCATAGGAGGCTTTGACACCTTCGGCGCGCGGATACCCGGGGTCTGATGAGCAGACCGCGGGTCCCAGCAACAACCGTTGTCCACGGCCCCTCGGCGCGGCGCCATGCCTGCTGCCAGGGCCTTGGACTGCCCCCAACAAAGGGGCCACCTCTGAATCCACAAACGGACCGGACCTAAAGAGACCGGATTCAGAGGCGGGGATCACCTGCTCGCAAGCAGATGCCGAGGACAACAAAGGAGCTGGCCCAGGGAGCATGCCGCGAAGCAACTCTGGGACCAGATCCTTTATTGTCCTCTGCATCTCTTGCAACATTTCGGACCTGAAGGCCTCCATATCCACCGCGGATGAGGCCTTCTTCTTACCCTTCTTACAACCTTTCTCCTTCTTCTTCCTCTCTTCCTCCATCACCTTCTCCCTTGCCTGCAATGAGAGAAAATCAGACATTAGATCTCCCCCCCACTGCTTACATACGTCGCACTTCAGCAACGGTCCACAGGGACTGCAGCTGAAGCACAAGTGCGGAACGAAGCGGTTTTTCAGAAACCTCCCGCAGGACGGGCAACCAGGTCTCTGAAACAGGACAAAGGACAGGGACAATGAGCAAGATAGTTAAGGTTAGCGAACTCAAAACCAACTAAAAAGAGAGGGACAGGATCCTCAAGATCGCAAATCAAGAAGAACCAGCCTTGGACAAAACGTTAATTGTTAATAAAGGCCAAGGCCGATTATGACGTCATCACACCCGTGACCAAATTAATCGATCCGCAACAAGCACCAAGTGCCAGAACGAATTGTATAAGTAACCGGAACATTCCCGTTGAATAGGCATATCGAGTACACAACAATCAGATATACAGAGATAACTCCTTCCAATTCTAGCATTGGCAAAAAGGGAAATTATCTCCCCTTTTGTTTTCCATAATTAGATACCTGACACTTGTACAGACAAACCATCCAACGTGACGTATCGGAGAACTCCACCATAGTACGCCTCTACATTCTCTCCACCTGAGGGGAAGGAATTGGATCAAGAGGGCAAAGTGAGAAGACCTTTATAACAGGCCTCCAACTCACTGAACATAGATTTTTTGGTTAGATAACCTAACAGTATTAGTAGGAAATGGAACCGTGGTGGAGAGAAAACATATCCTCTTGTGCCGAGAAGTCCATCAAAGCTTCTATTTGATACCTGTGGACAAAAACACAAAGAGAAATGAGACTTATGAAGCACCATGTTGTAAAAAACCAACATAAACAGGCGCTAATCACGGTAAGCGCGAGTCCCGGAAATACATTAAACCGGGACAAAACACGCTAGCATATCAAAGAAATCACCTGATAAAGAGATCCCGCTCCTTCCAAAGGCGAATCCTCCCTTTCCGACATGCTTCAAACGTACAAGAATCGTCAAATGTGAGTAAAAAACAAGGTAACGCGCAGAAAAGTATAGGTAACACAAAACCGCATGTAACCCTTTGCCAATAAATGAGCAAAGAGGAAGTAGTAGTCGGCGCATGCGCGGTGGTGGGGCGAGCATCCGCCGGACTACCTCTGACTCCCTGCCCAGTAGGGGCACCTAACTGTTTTTAATCTGAGTGTTTTATTGAGTGAAAGCCGATATTTAGCAATATCAAAAGTATTAGGGAGGTAAGTATACTCTTGATGTGAAATACAACAAACAACACATCATTTTATGCAATGACATTAAACAACAGCTAAAAAATAACTTAAGATGTTTCCAAGTCAAAATAAGGCAGCAATGACTTCTAATCAAATTAAGTCCAAACTATTCAACAGAACATTTCTTAAATCTTCTTCAAAATTGTTTAAGTTTTGGACACATTTAACTTATTTCTGGGCTGTACTGTAAATTTTCACCTGTAAGGAGACAGATGTGCTGACACTGACACCATAAACATTCTGTACAATGACCTGGATGGTGTGTGTATTATCAGCTGTAGTCGCCTGTGCCAATAATAACACACTGCTAGTGCCCTGCTGTCCCTGACTTAATAGCCTCTCTACAACATAAACAAATTTAACCGTTGAACCATATTTGGTCAAGAAAATTTCAATGTTCTCATAGAAAATGTCAATTTACAGACCAAGAATTAATTTTTTTTAAATTTATCATTGGAATGTCTGGCTCAGTTATCAAGCCGGTCATTAAAGTGGTAAATTAAAAAAAATAGTCTTCTTTTGTTCTGGAAATGGACCGCTGCAGAATAAACGAAATCACGGATTTATTTTTTCACGAGAGTTGCTACTTACCTCCCTTAACACTCCGATATTCCCAAATATCGACTTTCACTCAATAAACACTCAGATTAAAAAAAAGGTACGGTGGCCCTACTGGCCAGGTAGTCAGATGACAGTCCGGCGGATGCCAGCCCCAACCTCGCGCATGCGCAGACTAGCATTTCCTCTGACTAATTTATTGGCTGACACACATGCAACTTAAGAAAGCCTGAAGACCGAGCCTCTGTGGGGCAGAGGCCGGGTCCATGTTAGGGAGGTAAGTAGCAACTCTCTCGTGAAAAAAGAAATCCGTGATTTTGTTTATTTCACTTCAAGACTATACATACCTCCCTAACATGCTTTGATATTGCCAGAATTCGTCAGTGAATTCGGAAGGAGGGAAGCGAGGTCTTCTCTATGCGCTGTTCTGCGTAAGGCACTAAACTTATGAAATTGTGTGAAAATACAACCAGGGAATGATTTGAACATCGGATAACACAACCGATGGCTATGAGAAGACCATATGTCATATGCGCTTCCCCCACCCCAACCCCCTTTCTTGAGAGGGAGACAGAATGACCTCAATATTCCATATGCTCTCAACGTACAAGGGCCATGTATTATAGGACATAAGACGAAAAGCTCCATTTTCGTATACTCTCAAGAATGAACTACATAAAACATGTACCATCACCATATTAGAACGAAGGGTTTATGTGACAAATACAATCAACAATGAACAACACATGAACAAGACTGACCTTGTGAATTTCTTGTTGCTGTCATCATCTTCCCACTAGTGAAGACTGATGCAGTTCTGACAAGTGGTTGTTTCCATTGATAAATTGTGATGTATATAAAAAATTGTACGCCTAAATTCAAAATCGATAAAGCGAGAGGATTCGAGGTGTCACGGAGGTAATGGTCGGTAAAACTCGACTCACAGAGCCACTGGGCTACCGACATAATGTCGTCCACAGGGACCCCATTAAACAGGGCAGTGAAAGCCACTACGCCGCGAACACTGTGAGCCTTGGCAAAGTCAACTTGTTTACCAGTGCCAGATTTATGACAAAATTGAATACATTCTACAATTCACCTGGAAATGGTGTCCTTGGAAGCCCTACCATGAGGTTTAATGCTCGGACTGGACACCATGCTTTTGAATTAGGATCATATCTAGTCAAAGCTGGCAAAAATATGGGTTGACATGGATATTTCAAAGACTGGTTTTTAGTCATGAAATTTATCCTAGGTAGAAGCCTAAGGCCTTCCCCTGTAACCACATAATGATCTGCCTCGCCTGATAACGCATGAATTTCGCTTCTCCGCCCAGCCGAGGCCGCAGCAATTAAAAATACAGTTTTAAGTGTCAACATTTTCATAGAAATGGAACTTAGTGGTTCAAACGGCTTATCTGCTAATACCTGAAGCACTAGAGATAAACTCCAAGACGGAATCACAGGGGGATTCCTTGGTCTTAGATTGCCCATGCCTTTAATTAAAGTATTTAATGTACTTACTTCATCACTTCCCCTATTAGCCAAGCAAGGGACAACTGTCATTAAAGCTCACTTGTAGCCAGCAATAGAGTTAGGCTTGAGGCTATAGGCATCATACAGTTGACAGAGGAAATCGGCTATTACCTGAATAGATGAATCCATTGGATTAATACATCTTTTTGAGCAGCATTCTGCAAATCTGTTGATTTTATAATTATATGCTCTGGAGGTTGACTCCCTTCTGGCTTTTGCCATAAACATGGCTGCTTGCTCAGAAAAGCCCTCCTTAGTTCTAGATTCCTTGACAACATCTATGCAGTCATTTTGAACATTGACGGATTGTTGTGAAGGGCCTTGCCCTGGAAGATAATATTGTCCATCAGAGGCAGACGAACCGGAATGCAGACCAGAAGGTCCAGCAGATCCGTATACCATGATTGGCGTGGCCAATTTGTGGTAATCAGAAGCACTTGGCACTCCTGTCTGATTTTCTGATGAATTTTTGGAATCATGATTGTGGAGGGAATGCTTATGCATACATTCCCACCCAGTTGATAGCTAACGGATCTGGAATCGGAGAGACATACGTCGTCATCTTTGCATTCTTCTTCGTTGCAAATAAATCGATGTTGGGTTTCCCCCAGTGGTTGAACAGACGATCCGCTACACATTGATTTAGTTGCCATTCCATAGGTAAAACTCTCATCCTTCGGCTCAATGAGTCTGCTAGCAGATTTAACCTTCCCGGAATATGAACTGCTTTCAAGGTGATCCTGTGATCCAGGCACCAGCAAAGCAATTTCCATATGTCATCATACAGAGACTGGGCAACTTCGTTCCACCCTGGCGGTTTATGCAAGTCAATACTGTCTGATCGAACCAGAACAATCTTGCCCTGAACTTTCATTAACAAATGTTCCAGGCCCAGTACTACTGCTTGTAATTCCAGTAGATTGATATGTTCTTGTGACTGACCCAAATTCCAAAGCCCTGATATTGTGGCTTCTTCCAGGCAAGCGCCCCATCCCTTCACTGATGCATCTGTATATATTGTTATCTGAGGCTGGGGAGGGGTTAGCATCAACCCCGCCAGGAGATTCTCTCTTTCCATCCACAATTGCAGGTGGTGAATAAGAGGCTCCAATACCGGCACATTTGAGTCCAGTGATCCTGTACTCTGGGTCCACTGTGTCATGAGAAACAGCTGGATAGGCCACCTGCGTACGGCTGCCTGTGGAATGACTGGTTCCAATGAAACCATCAACCCCAGCATTCTCAAGTAAACCCGTGCCAGGACATGATGACTGTTGCACACTGACTGTATTAATGAGATGAGTACTTGTAGGATAAACATACCCTGTCTCTAGATCGAATAAAATTCCCAGGTAAACAAACTTATGGGATGGAGTCAGCTCTGATTTTTGAGTTGATTATCCAGCCTAAGTCTGTGAGAGTTTTTAGAACTATCTCCAGATTTGCCGATAGACTTTCCTGATTGTGTGCTTTTAACAGCCAGTCATCTATGTACGTATGGACTGCTATGCTTCGACTGCGGAGGTATGCTGTTATCGCAAGGACCACCATGGTGAACACCTGAGCTGCTGTTGAAATTCCGAAGGGTAAAACCCTGAATTCCCATTGACGGCCCTGGAATGCAAACCTCAGGTACCGGCAAAAACTCTTGGAATGTCGAAATATGCATCCTTAAAATCTACTGATGCTGTCCACATTCCCTTCTCCAAACCTGCTAACACCGATTTTACTGTTTCCATTTTGAAACTCAGCGTGTCTATGAACTTCTTCAGTGGCTTGAGGTTGAGAATTGGCCTCCACCATCCAGTGCTTTTTGTCACTAGGAACAGTTGAATAGAAGCCCGGACAATTTTGCGCCAGTTGAATAGCTCCTTTTCGTATGAGGGAATTTATTTCTTCCTCTATACACAATCGTTGAACTGGATCTCTTGGATTTTGAGTCCAGATCAGAACCATAGACAGCTGCGATGGCAGACCTACTATCAAGTCGGGATGATACCCGACTGAAAGCCATCGCAAGACTAAGTGGTCTTGAGTCAATCGCTCCCACTCTTGCCAGTGGTGAGTCAGACGGCACAACCTCCAACCCCCCTGGTCCACCTAGGGAGAGAGGTGGACATGAGCAGATCCTCGCGCGCCATGGCCCGCACCGTGCCCACATCGATGCGCGGGTGGCTGCCTGCGCTGAAGGAGCCTGCAACCCCCTCGCTGCTGCTGGCCCGAGCCTGCGCAGCCGAGGCCGGCGCTGCGCTGGTGGCTGGCCTCTGACTTGGCCACCGCCACCCTGTGCCTGCTGAGTATGGTACACAGGGAGCGGAGCGTGAACGCGTTCCATTCTGCAGAGCACTTCAAATTGCTCATGCAGAGCCCTCTGGTTATTCACCAGGGTGACCGTCTCTTGGAGGTGCCTACATCCCTCACCCCCAAAGAGACCTGGACCTGTCATAGGCGTACGCAGAAGCCTATTGTACAGGTCCTGGGACGGGCACAGATTGTCAAGTGCAAATGTGCGCCGCACCCGGACACTCCTGGTAACTGACCGGGTTAAACAATCCAGCCAGGTTAATTCCATCCTAGATGGCCCTCTGGACTGCTACCGGACTCGCTTGGCGCGATGCGGATGCTGTTATTACCCTCTGTAACAGCTGGGAGACATGCGAGAGCACCACGATGGATGCCCTGGAACTCCTCCGCATCGCGCAACGTGGTGTTAGCCGAGCGCAACGCTCCCGTGTCAGACCGGGAGCCTGGCCACGTGTCTTCACCTGGCACAGCGCGATCATCAGCACTGGGCTACACCGTACTTCTGCTTTTCACTAGGTACGATGCGGCATCGCTTTGCCACCTCGCGAGGAGCCTTCATGAGATGTCCATGCGCCTTGATGGACGTCTCTGCCGCTGAGAACATATCAACGATATGCTCTGCTAACGGCAGAGATGGCATCGTGGTAGCAGCCGGCTTACTTGCTAGCCACGGGTGCTGGGCCCGTTGACTAGCAAGATCTGGCCTGATGTTGATTAGGCAATGACACGCGTCAGACCAGCCTTCCTCTGTGGCTACCTGTGAATGCTCGACTAGGCGTGGGCCTTCATCTTCCTCTAGAACATTCACAGATGATTGCGTGGCTGAAGGAACCGATACTCCTGGCAAGCCAGTGAAAGCATGCGGGCCCAATAGAACAGGCATGCCAAAACTAGCTTGACCAAACGCAGGCGCCGTGGCATTGCATGGGGTATAAATACTCGCCACACCACAGCCCTGGCCAGAACCAGCTGCACTATCGGCAAACCGAGGCACGTGGTAATGCTGGCCATCGACCCCAACCCGGGCTACCTTCTGCGCCATGAATGCTACTCCTGCGTGAGTAGACCCATGGAAAAGTCGCCCGTGTTCCCCGCAAGGGGTGCACGTTCGTCAGTTTCCATGTCCACGGCACCAGAAGGCGAGCCCAGCAGCGGGAACCATGCTCCAGCAACACCTGCCCACGAACGACCGGTGCGACAAGCCTGCTGCCAGTGTTCTCATAGTGAGCTTTTGTCCCTTCAAAAGGGACCACCTCTGAATGCTGGGCGAAATCTGATAAATCCCTAAAGAAAACCAATTCATAGGTGGGGATTATTTGCTCCTGAGCAGAAGGAGACAATGACGGATTTGGTCGACGAAGCATGCCGCGAAGCATCTCTGGAACCAAATCCTTAATAGTCTTTTTCATCTCTCCCAACATCTCTATACGGAAGGCTTCCATATCCATGGTGGATGAAGCCTTCCTCTTACCCTTCTTACTACAAGTACCACTTACACTCCCACTCCTTTTTTGAGCGCTTCTCATCCTGACGCCATCTCCTTGGCCTGAAGCGACAAAAAGTCAGACAATAGATTGCCCCCCCCCCACCCCCACTGTTTACATATATCACAGTTTAACAGTGGTCCACAAGAACTGCAAGTAAAGCATGGATGAGGCGCGAATCTAGGCTTAATGAAGCGACCACAGTTGGGACAACCAGGTTTCTGAAAGGCCACAAGACAAAGACATTAGTTAATGAATTCGTAACCTCAAACCAAAATAAACAGGAGAGGACCAATGGCCATAAAGACCATCACAAAAAATTTTCTTAGATAAACCATCATATCTTCAAAAACAAGAAGGCAATCCGACTGGAAAACAATCTCCATGCAGGTGTAAGGATGAATTGTATTCAAAATCCAGAGCATAAAACTGGAAAGGATAGTGATACAAGCTATGTAAACATCAGATAAACAGTGATAACAATTGGTAGCAGATTTCAGAAATATTTCTAAATAGTTTGACGTGCCTATTATAATAACACTAGAATACCTGCTTCGTTAGCATAGACATACACACATGATCACATGAACTGGATGCTCCACCATTCTCTATGACCTCTTAAATTGCTCTACCATAAGGGGAAGGGAAATGGACCAAGAGGGCAGTGAGATGATCTTCTTACGAGACCTCCAAGTTACTGGGAATAGACTTTGTTCCTAACATGTTAGTGGGAAATGGAACCTTGGTGGAGAGAAAAACAAACCCTCTGAAGATGTGCTGTCCTTTTCAATCATATATAGATACCTGTGGACACAAACACAACGAGAGATTAGAATTTCATAGCGCCAGATTAAATAAATCAGTTTTAATGGCGACTATCATGTCTAATCGTGAATCCCGGAAACACATTACACGCAGGATTAAAATGCTAAACTAGACAAATATGTACTAGAATTCACATGATAACTCGGTGCCGGTCCTTCCTCTGGGGATTTAGCTTGAGAAAACATCGTTATCACGTGGAATTGAGTTTGTATAGACACAAGCAGAAAACTTAGCAAAAGATTTAACTAGCATGTGTATCTCTTTGCCAATAAATTGGAAAAGAGGAAGTGCTAGTCTGCGCATGCGTGAGGTTGGGGCTGGCATCTGCCGGACTGTCATCTGACTACCTGGCCAGTAGGGCCACCTTAGGTTTTGTTTAATCTGAGTGTATATTGAGTCAGTCGATATTTGGGAATATCAGAGTGTTAGGGAGGTAAGTCTACTGAAGTGAAAACCATTTTTGGCCAACTTGAGTATTAAAGGTTATATTAAAATTTAAAATTAATTTCCTACTACATGTAAATTCTTGTGACATTTCAAGGTGCACAAGTTATAATCACAATAACAAGAAAGCAATTTCCACTGTCACAATGTATTAAATCCATGTAAAACAGTCTAATACCGCTGGCAGCTACAAGATTGATTGTATTGTCGTTGGCACCTATGAATTAAATTACAGAATACTTATTCACTAGAAGGAACTGAACTGTCACTCAAGTACATATTCGATGTCATAATCAAATACATTACATGTTAGCTGATATAACAATTGAAATGACTTAGCTCCATTACAAAAACTGAAATGTCAATCACGAATGTGTAAGAATTGTGTCTTTTATAAATTTACAATTTAATAAACATTCTGTTGAATATTTCAAAACTAATTTGACAGCAACAGCCCACCCCACACACACACACACCCACCCCACACCAGTTTCAAAATATTCAGTAGCTTATCTGCATATCAGTAGTTAGCCTGAAATTTAGATAATAGAAATTCAGGTTTAAAAGTTTCAAATCGATTCCAACACATATAAAAAGCTGGTTGAACTTAGCTAGAAATGGGCAAGGCAATGCAAGCACAAATAAACAGTGATGGTCATTGTGATGATCATTATAACCTCTGAACTTTCCCCACACACCCCTCTTTTGGACAATTAGCAAATAATACTTTGAATATGTAGCTTACTGTTACTTCCTTCGTCCTCAGATAGAAGATAAAACATATACGTTAATGGTCCAGCCGGCCCTGCTGAGAATCCTGTACACGAGACTGTGAACTCAGTACTCAGAGCATATCCTGAGCTAGGGTCAGCTTGACAAACACCTGCCACAGGGGCACTGGCTACCTCCACACCAACCTCGGCGTAACCGCTCACACCAAATTGATCAGTTCCTGGCAAAAAACATGTTTTACATAGGTAACATTTTACTGGGCAAACAGGCCAAAAATGGGTTCTGTTCAATGATCCTGTGAATATTGTCAATTTGTTAGTCAAAAGACAAATATTTTAGCATTGGAAAAAGAGTTATATACAGCAAGGTCACAGCGACCTTGATCTTTGAGCTAGGAATGTCGATTTCAGTATGCTGCTCCCTCTTGGTTTGATTTCAATTGAATCAAGCAATCATGAAATACAAGGTTAAATAAAAAATGTAATGCAAAAACATAACACTAAAGGGGCAGACTGAGTTTAAAGATGAAAAGGGCCTAAAGCTTTGACCTAGTGACATGCCTGCGATTAAGCTGCTTCCTCTTGGGATAGACAATCATGTGTTTTAAGTTTGCTTCTAATTAGATTAAGCATCCCTGAAATATAAGATCACATAAAACACTAAAAGAGCAGAGACGAAAGGGCAAAATAACCTTGACCTCTGACCGAATGGCCTCCCTGTCAGTTAGTCGATTTAGTTTGCGATCTAGGTTTGGTTCCAAACAGATCCCAAGATATAGGACAAGAGGCAAAAAGTTAACTTAACCGATGTTTCGCAATCTGTTTTCACAGGAGACAAAAGTATTTTTTTCTTGGCCCACAACTTCCGATTGTGGCCAACTTGACCATTAAATGGTTAATTAATTTAAAAAAATTACCATTACACATCTAGTGATTGCCTCTGTAAGGTGCCAGTGATATTGCTAACTATTTTTAAATACATTTATCGATTCTCATAATTGCCTATTTTAATCTGTACCAGTTATCTCACATGCAAATGTGACAATAGTAACTGGGAAATGGAAGATAGTGACTACATCATGCTTCATTGAAGTACAATATATAAGGCCTTGAAACAAACATACTTCTTATGCATGTTGGAATCGATTTGAAACTTTGAAACATGAAATTCTGCCCAATCTAAATTTCAAGGAACGTATACCAACATGTTGTTGAAAATTTTGAAACTAATTTGAGCGAGTGCTGTTGCTGCCTATATTCAACAGTAAATGTTCATTAAATTGTAATTTCATCAAAGACAATTAAAAATGTAAATCTAACATACCTGTTACGGTTATGACATAGACTTCAGAAAGTCTCAAAACATTTGGACGAATGACAAAGGATTGGCGTTGCTGACCAGTGCTAGTCTCCGCTTCCCAGTCTAGAGACTGCTTAGTTGTGACATAAGAGCCAGGTGAGAAAGTCCACATATACTGCAGGACTTGACCGGACGAGCATGAGTGGCATCGCACATTCAGTGCAAGCTTTTCTGTTGCTGACACAAATTTCAGAGAGCTGCCACAATTTAGTAAGCACCTAGAAAGATAACATCCCTATAATTCAGTCATGAATAAATTACTTTAAAAACTGTATACCAAACACATGTAGTAGCAGTACGAAGAGGGCCATACTATTATAGCCCTATATAATTTTGAAATGGCCCACATTGTTTGATAAGTAGAGGATCCTATATCCTCAATTATTCTTTATATTTATTCAATGCCAAAAGAGGACCATAGCCCTTTTAAACATACGTAGATCAGTCAGGTAAAAAATTTTGACGCTGTAAGAAACCGTTTGTTGAATATTTTGAAACAAATTTGACTGGATACTGTTGCTTTCTTAGACAACAGCTATAAGTAAAATTAGTTTCAAAATATTCACGAACTTGCCAGTATGAATGATTTGAAATAGAGTGATCTATTTCTAGCTATGTCCTGCCCATTGATAGTTAATCTCTGCACATATTTTTATGTGTTGGAATCAATTTGAAGATGTGAAGCTAGTGTTGGGAATTGGTACTATTTTTGTGATCGATGATTGGTTTTATATACTAACTAACCGATGATCAATTAATGATTGATCATAACAGGTTCTCATTTTATACACATTTTGAATGCAGTAATTATAGCATGTTCAAGGACAATGACCCATTTCAAACCAAGTCGCAGGTTAAACGAAATCAAGGATTTCTTTTTTCACGAGAGAGTTGATACTTACCTCCCTAATACTTTTGATATTGCTAAATATTGGCTTTCACTCAATAAACACTCAGATTAAAACAGTTAGGTGCCCCTACTGGGCAGGGAGTCAGAGCGTAGTCTGGCGGATGCCAGCCCCACCACCGCGCATGCGCAGACTAGCACTTCCTCTGACTAATTTATTGGCTGATACACATGCAACTATTAAGAGCCTGAAGACCGAGCCTCTGTGGGGTGGAGAGGCCGGGTCCGTATCTAGGGAGGTAAGTATCAACTCTCTCGTGAAAAAAGAAATCCTTGATTTCGTTTATTTCACATCAAGAGTATACTTACCTCCCTAATACTTTTGATATTGCCAGAATTCGACAGTGAATTCGGCGGGAGGGAGGCGAGGTCAAAAGACCAGCTCATCCCTATACGCTTTTCTGCGTTTAAGGCACTTAAACTTCTGAAACTGTATGAAAAAACAGTCAGGATTTGACTAACCATCGGATAACACCACCGATGTATGAGAGATGACCGAATGTCATATGCGCTCCCCCCCCCCTCCTTCCTGGGAGGAAGAGTCGAATGACCTCAATGTCCTATACGCTCTCTACGTACAAGTGCCATGTACTACAGGACAGAGACGAAAAAACTCCATTTTCGTATACTCTCAACAATGAACCACATAAATACACAAAACCATCATCATATTAATAACGGGTAACGTGACAAGACAATCAACAATGGACGACCACAAGACTGACCTTGTTGAAATGGCTGCTGACATCCTCTTCCCATTGGTGAAGAACGATGCAGTCCCAAAAAAGTGGTTGTTTCCATAAATTAATTGTGAAATATATAAGCAATGAGGAAACCCCATCAAAAATATAAGCCTAGTTACCTTTTCAAAATCGACAAGGCGAGAGGATTAGAGGTGTCACGGAGATAATGGTCTGTAAAACTTGACTCACAGTGCCACTGAGCCACCGACATAATATCATCCACAGGGACCCCATTAAATAGGGCAGTGGATGTCACTACGCCGCGGACACTGTGAGCCTTGGCCACGTCAACCTGCTTCCCGGTGGCGGATTTATGACAAAACTGAATGCATTCTACAATCCACCTGGAAATGGTGTCCTTAGAAGCCCTGCCATGGGGTTCAATATATGACAACCATAACGCCGACTGGTCGGTGCGCCACTCCGCTGTACGTTGTTTGTACCGGCGAAGCGCCCGGACGGGACACCATGCTTTAGAATTAGGATCATATCTAGTTAAAGCAGGCAAAACAATAGGTTGACCTGGATATTTCAACGACTGATTCTTAGCCAAGAAATTAATCCTAGGTAGCAGCTTAAGGCCTTCCCCTGAAACCACAAAACGGTCATCCTCGGCTGATAAGGCATGAATTTCACTCCTACGCCTAGCCGAGGCCGCAGCAATTAAAAACAGAGTCTTCAGTGTTAATAGTTTCATAGAAATGGAACTAAGTGGTTCAAACGGCTTATCACCTAGTACTTGAAGCACTAGCGATAAACTCCAAGACGGAATCACAGGTGGATTCCTTGGTCTTAGATTGCCCATGCCTTTAATTAATACATTTAATGTATTTACTTCATCACTTCCCCTCTTAGCCAAGCAAGGAATAACAGACATTAAAGCGGACTTATAACCAGCAATAGTTAGGCTTGAGGCTATAGGCATCATAGAGGTGACAGAGGAAATCAGCTACTACCTGAATAGATGAATCCATTGGATCAATACATCTTTTTGAGCACCATTCTGCAAATCTGTTGATTTTATAATTATATGCTCTGGAGGTTGACCCCCTCCTGGCTTTGGCCATAAACATGGCTGCTTGCTCAGAAAAGCCCTCCTTAATTCTAGATTCCTTGACAACATCCACGCAGTCAATCTGAACATTGACAGATTGTTGTGAAGGGCCTTGCCCTGGAAGATAATATCGTCCATCAGAGGCAGAGGAACCGGATTGCAGACCAGAAGGTCCAGCAGATCCGTATACCATGATCGGCTTGGCCAATCCGGGGCGATCAAAAGCACTTGGCATTCCTCTTGTCTGATTTTCTGAAGAATTTTTGGAATCAGGATTGCTGGAGGGAATGCGTATGCATACATTCTCCCCCAGCTGATAGCTAACGCATCTGTTGCGAAAGCGCTTGGATCCGGAATCGGAGAGACGTACGTCGTCATCTTCGCATTCTTCTTCGTTGCGAACAAATCGATGTTGGGTTTCCCCCAATGGTCGAACAGACGATCCGCCACACATTGATTTAGTTGCCATTCCGTGGGTAAAACACTCATCCTTCGGCTCAATGAGTCTGCTAGCAGATTTAACCTTCCCGGAATATGAACTGCTTTCAAGGTAATCTGGTGATCCAGGCACCAACAAAGCAGTCTCCATGTGATCATACAGAGACTGGGCGACTTCGTTCCGCCCTGGCGGTTTATGTAAGTCACAACTGTTGAGTTGTCTGAACGAATAAGAACAATCTTGCCCTGAACTTTCTGTAAGAAATGTTCCAGGCCCAGGACTACTGCTCTTAGCTCCAGTAGATTTATATGTTCCTTTGACTGTTCCAGATTCCAAAGCCCTGATATCGTGGACTCTTCCAGGCAAGCTCCCCAGCCCTCCATCGATGCATCTGTATACACAGTCACCTGAGGGTGGGGAGGGGTTAGCATAACCCCCACCAAGAGATTCTCTGTGTCCAACCACCATTGCAGGTGATGAATCAGAGGCGCCAACACTGACACATTCGAGTCCAGCGAACCTGTACTCTGGGTCCATTGTGTCATGAGAAATAACTGGATCGGCCGCCTGCGTAAGGCGGCCTGAGGAATGACTGGTTCCAATGAAACCATCAACCCCAGCATTCTCAAGTAAACCCGTGCCAGGACATGACGACTGTCGCACACTGACTGAATTAATGACATGAGTTTCTGAACTCTCTCCTGAGTAGGAAAAACAAATCCTGTCTCTAGATCGAAGAACATCCCCAGGTAAACAAACTTCTGGGATGGAGTCAGCTCTGATTTTGGGAAATTGATCATCCAGCCTAAGTCTGTGAGAGTTTTCAAAACAATCTCCAGACTGGCCGATAAACTTTCCTGGGTGTGCGCTTTCAACAGCCAGTCGTCTATGTACGTGTGGACTGCTATGCTTCTCCTGCGGAGGTATGCGGTGATCGCAAGAACCACACGGGTGAAAACCCGAGGAGCCGTGGAAATTCCGAAGGGTAGCACCCTGAATTCCCACTGTCTGCCCTGGAATGCAAATCTCAGGAAGCGACGGAAACTCCTGTGTATGGGGATGTGGAAATAAGCGTCCTTCAAATCTATCGACGCTGTCCACATTCCCCTCTCTAACCCCGCCAACACCGAGCGCACAGTCTCCATCTTGAAACTGGGCGTCTTCTCCACCCTCCGGTGTTCTTTGTTACTAAGAACAGGGTTGAATAGAAGCCCGGACACCTCTGTGCCGGCTGAATAGCTCCTTTTTGTATGAGGGAATTTATTTCCTCCTCGATACACAACCTTTGATCTGGATCTCTCGGATTTGGAGTCCAGATCGGCACTAGAGACAGTCGCGATGGCGGGCCTGTCATCCAATCGGGATGATACCCGAGTGAAAGCCATCGCAAGACTAAACGGTCCTGAGTTAACCGTTCCCACTCTTGCATGTGGTCGGCTAGCCGGCCACCCACCGGTCCACCTAGGGATAGAGGTGGACATAAGGAGTGCAAGAGCGGCACTGTCTCCTTTGCCAGAAACACCGGAGTGGTTCTCACCGCGGTAACCGTCCCATCAGGAACGATTACCACGCCCAGATCCTCGCGCGCCACGACCAGCACCGCGCGCACCTCGGTGCGCGGGCGGCTGCCTGGCTGACTGCGCCTGAGGAGCCTGCGCCCCCCTCGCTGCTGGCCGAATCGCACGCGGCCGAGGCCGACGCTGCGATGGTGGTTGGCCTCTGACCTGGCCACCACCACCTCGAGCCTGCAGGGGACGATACGCAGGGGGTGCGGCGCGAACGTTAGCACGACGAAGCACCTCAAACTGCTCGCGCAGCGCCCTCTGGTTATTGACCAGAGTAACCGTCTCTTGGAGGTGCCTACATCCCTCACCTCCAAAGAGACCAGGACCTGTCATAGGCGTACGCAGTAGCCTATTGTAGAGGTCCTGGGATGGGCACAGATTGTCCAAGGCAAAAGTGCGCCTTGCCCGGACACTCCTGGTCACCGCCCGCGTCATACAGTCCAGAGCCAGGTTGATACCATCCTGGATGGCTCGCTGGACTGTGACCGGACTTGGCTGGCGCGATGCGGATGCTGTTACTACCCCTTGTAACAGCTGGGAGACGTGGGACAGAGCGGCAATCGAAGCCCTCCCACTCTCCTCCGCATCACGCAACGCGGTATTTGCTGAACGCAACGCGTTCGAACACAAGACTCCCGTGTCAGAACGGGAGCCTGGCCGCGCATCCTCACCCAAAGCCGCGCGGTCATCCACGCTCGGCTTAGGTACCACACCGTACCGCTGGTAGTCCAGGGGCATGATGCGACAACGCCTGGCCACCTCGCGCGGGGCCTTAGCGAGACGTCCACTCGACTTAATGGACGTCTCCGCCGCCTCGAACATGTCAACGACATGCTCTGCCAGCGGCAGAGGAGGCATAGCGTTAGCAGTAGGCTTCCCAGCTAACCACGGCCTGTGATCACGCTGGCTAGCCGACTGCTCCACGGGCAGATCTGGTCTAACACTCACCAACCACTGGCAAGCGTCAGACCAATCCTCCTCCGTGGCTAGCTGCGAGCGCTCTACAAGACGGGGGCCTTCGTCTTCCTCCTGAGCGCAAGCAACAGAGCTTGACGGCGGATACGCTGATATCCCTGGCAAGCCAGGGAGAGCATGCGGGCCTGACAACACCGGCATGCTAATCTCACTGGCTTGACCAGGAGCAGGCGCTGTGGTAGAGCGCGGGGCACATACCGCCCCACCACGGCCCCGGCCAGCACCAGCGACACTCTCGGCAAGCCGAGGTATGCGGTAACGTTGGCCTTCAGCGCCCAGGGCCACAGTCTGAACCGTGGATTCTACCCCTGCGTGAGTAGAACCGTGGAATAAGCCGCCTGTATTCCCCGCGAGGGGTGCACAGACGTCATAATCCATGGCCACGTCCTCAGACGGCGACCCCAACAGGTAATCCTCATCCTCCTGGCCAGACAGATTAGACTCCGGGTCAGCAAAGAGAGCTAACCCGGACTGGCCAGGGAAGGTGCCATACGAGGTACTGGCACCCGCGGCGTGCGGATACCCCTGGACTGATAAGCAGCCCGCGGGTTCCAGCGACAACCGTCCACGGTCCCTATTCGGCGCGGCACTAAGCCTGCTGCCAGGGTCGTGGAACGCCCCCTCTAATGGGGCCACCTCTGAATCTTCAAACAACGGAAGCGTACTAAGGAAAAGTGATTCAGAGGTGGGGATTACCTGCTCCGAAGCAGATGATGAGGCCAACAAAGGATTTGGTCCAGGAAGCATGCCACGAAGCAACTCTGGAACCAAATCCTTTATTGTCCTCCTCATCTCTCCCAACATCTCGGTCCGGAAGGCCTCCATGTCCACCGCGGACGAGGCCTTCCTCTTACCCTTCTTACTCACAACCTCTTTTTTCTGCTTCTTCTTCTCCTCCTCCACCACCTTGTCCTTCGCCTGCAAGCACAAGAATTCGGACATTAGCTCGCCCCCCCAGTGCTTACATATCTCGCAATTAAGCAAGGGACCACAGGGGCTACACTGAAAACAGAGATGAGGACCAAACTTATCGTTCAAAAATCGTCCACAGGACGCACAACCAGGTCTCTGAAAAAAGGCAAAGGACGAGGAGTATGAGCAATCTAGTTAAGCTCAGAAACTCACCAACTCAAGAGAAGGAAATGATCATAAAGATCAATATTTATCAGAAAACCAGCTTCGGACAACTTTAATTGTTAATAAAGAGCAAGGCTGATTATGACGTCATTAATCCTATGACAGGAAAAAATCGATCCCCAACAAACATCCCAGTGCAAGGACGAATTGTATTTCTAACCAGAACATGTGCAGAATGGACATTTCGACTACACAACCATCAGATATATACTGATAACAATGGCAAATACTGTTAATTATCTCCCTTTCCTCTAAATAATTAACATCACCTCATATCAATAATTAGATACCTGACACCTTGTCTAGACAAACCATCCAACCTGATGAACTGGAGCACTCCACCAACTGAACGCCTCTTAACTCTCTCCACCTCTAGGGGAAGGAATTGGATCAAGAGGGCAAAGTGAGAAGACCTTTATAATAGGCCTCCGACTCACTGGACATAGAATTTTTGGTTAGATAACCTAACAGTATTAGTAGGAAATGGAACCATGGTGGAGAGACACAAACCCTCTGCTGATGTGATGTCCATTATATATCGTCACACAGACCTGTGGACATAAACACAAAGAGAGATTAGTATTATATAGCACCTAGTTGAAATAAACCAACTAAACAAGGCGCTTATCACGTTTAGCGCGAGTCCCGGAAACACATTACACCGGGACAAAAATTGCTAATTTTACTAGAAGTCACCTGATTTAAAGGTCCTGGGCCCTCCTCTGGCGAAGTCATTCTTCCTGCCATCTTTATCAGGGATAAACACTTCTAAACTTTCACAAAAACACTAAGAATTGAGCCAAGAAAAGCCCTAGCACAAAAACATGTGTAGACTCTCTGCCAATAAATTAGCAAAGAGGAAGTGCTAGTCTGCGCATGCGCGGTGGTGGGGCTGGCATCCGCTAGACTACGCTCTGACTCCCTGCCCAGTAGGGGCACCTAACTGTTTTAATCTGAGTGTTTATTGAGTGAAAGCCAATATTTAGCAATATCAAAAGTATTAGGGAGGTAAGTATACTCTTGATGTGAAAATGACAGATTCTTAAAGGTGCATATTCACACCCGAATGATTGAAAATAAACTTGTTAAAATTGCATACTTTTATAAGCTTAAATTATGTGCCTATGTGTAATGAAACGAAATAAATATTAACATATGATGATTCCATTCCATATAAATTAATATAATTTTCTAAGTTGCAAAATTGAAATAGAGGCCCGTGCTTCTATTTCAATTGCTCAACTTAAAAAGATTATATTAATTTATATGGAATGGAATCATCATATGTTAAGATTTATTTCGTTTCATTACATATAGGCTCACAGTTTAAGCCTCTAAAAGTGTATAATTTAAACAATTTTTTTTCCAGAAATTTTACTGTGAATATGCACCTTTAATAATTTAAGAAATAATCTGTTGACTATTTAAAACAAATTTGACTGGAAGCTGTTGCTGCCTAAGGCAGCAACATCTTCCAGTCAAATAAGATTCAAAATATTCAACATGTTATTGGCATGGTTGCTTTGAAATTAACAGACTATTTCAGTGCTGAAAGAATTAATGCCTTAGACTAAGGAGTAATACTATATAGTTGTAACAATTAAATTTAAATTCTTTTCCAAAAAGTATTCGTTTTCTAGCTTGACCAGTTAAAATATATTAATAAAGTCAATTTATAAACAACCAAAATCGATTTCTGAAATCATGATTGATCGGTTGGTTGAACATGCACACGGAATAAACGAAATCTAGGATTTCTTTTTTCACGAGAGAGTTGATACTTACCTCCCTAATACTTTTGATATTGCTAAATATCGGCTTTCACTCAATAAAACACTCAGATTAAAAACAGTTAGGTGCCCCTACTGGGCAGGGAGTCAGAGGTAGTCCGGCGGATGCTCGCCCCACCACCGCGCATGCGCCGACTACTACTTCCTCTGGCTCATTTATTGGCTAACACATGCAACTACCAAGAGCCTGAAGACCGAGCCTCTGTGGGGCGGAGAGGCCGGGTCAGTATCTAGGGAGGTAAGTATCAACTCTCTCGTGAAAAAAGAAATCCTAGATTTCGTTTATTTCACATCAAGAGTATACTTACCTCCCTAATACTTTTGATATTGCCAGAATTCGAAAGTGAATCTGGCGGGAGGGAGGCGAGGTCAAAAGACCAGCTCTTCCCTATACGCTTTCAAGCGTTCAAGGCACTTATGACGTCTGAAACTGTGTGAAAACACAGTCAGGATTTGATAAACCATCGGATAACACAACCGATGCCTGAGAGATGACCGATTTGTCATATGCGCTCCCCCCCCTCCCTTGGGAGGAAGATTAAATGACCTCAATGTCCTACACGCTCTCTTCGTACTAGTGCTAAGTACTATAGGACAGAGACGAAAAGGCTCCATTTTCGTATACTCTCTCTAAAGAACCACAACCCACATAAACCATATTAATAACACTGGGTAACGTGACAATACAAAACAATGAACAACACATGAACAAGACTGACCTTGTTGTACTAGGAAGCTGTCATCATGAATCCAGTAGAGAAGGATGATACAGTCCCGACAAGTGGTTGTCACCGTCGCTGAATGGCGAAGTATATAAGCAATGCGGAGGCACTCTTCACAACATAAAGCGGTTATTGTTTCAAAATCGACAAGGCGAGAGGGTTAGAGGTGTCACGGAGGTAATGGTCTGTAAAACTTGACTCACAGTGCCACTGAGCCACTGACATAATATCATCCACAGGGACCCCATTAAAAAGGGCAGTGGATGTCACGACACCGCGGACACTGTGAGCCTTGGCCACGTCAACCTGTCGCCCGGTGGCGGATTTGTGACAAAATTGAATACATTCCACAATCCACCTAGAAATGGTGTCCTTAGACGCCCTACCATGGGGTTCAATATATGACAACCATAACGCTGACTGGTCGGTACGCCACTCCGAAGTACGCTGTTTGTACCGGAGCAGCGCCCGCACGGGGCACCATACTTTAGAATTAGGATCATATCTAGTTAAAGATGGCAAAAAAATAGGCTGACCTGGATATTTCAATGACTGATTTTTAGACAAGAAATTAATCCTAGGTAGAAGCTTAAGGCCTTCCCCTGTAACCACAAAACGGTCAACCTCGGCTGATAAGGCGTGAATTTCACTCCTACGCCTCGCCGAGGCCGCAGCAATTAAAAATACAGTTTTAAGAGTTAACATTCTCATAGAAATGGAACTAAGTGGTTCAAAAGGCTTATCACCTAGTACCTGGAGCACCAGTGATAAACTCCAAGACGGAATCAGTGGAGGATTCCTTGGTCTTAGATTGCCCATGCCTTTAATTAATACATTTAATGTACTTACTTCATCACTCCCCCTATTAGCCAAGCAAGGAATAACAGTCATTAAAGCTGACTTATAACCAGCAATAGAGTTAGGCTTGAGGCTATAGGCATCATATAGGTGACAGAGGAAATCAGCCACTACCTGAATAGATGATTCCATTGGATCAATACATCTTTTTGAGCACCATTCTGCAAATCTGTTGATTTTATAATTATATGCTCTGGAGGTTGACCCCCTCCTGGCCTTGGCCATAAACATGGCCGCTTGCTCAGAAAAGCCCTCCTTAATTCTAGATTCCTTGACAACATCCACGCAGTCAATCGGAACATTGACGGATTGTCGTGAAGGGCCTTGCCCTGGAAGATAAGGTTGTCCATCAGAGGCAGCGGAACCGGATTGCAGACCAGAAGGTCCAGCAGATCCGTATACCACGATCGGCTTGGCCAATCCGGGGCGATCAGAAGCACTTGGCACTCCTGCTGCCTGATTTTCTGAAGCACCTTTGGAATCAGGATTGCTGGGGGGAATGCGTATGCATACATTCCCTCCCAGCTGATAGCTAACGCATCTGTTGCGAAAGCGCTTGGGTCTGGAATCGGAGAGACGTACGTCGTCATCTTCGCATTCTTCTTCATAGCGAACAAATCTATGTTGGGTTTCCCCCAATGGTCGAACAGACGATCCGCCACACATTGATTTAGTTGCCATTCCGTGGGTAAAACACTCATCCTTCGGCTCAATGAGTCTGCTAGCAGATTTAACCTCCCCGGAATATGAACTGCTTTCAAGGTGATCCCATGATCCAGGCACCAACAAAGCAGTTTCCATGTCATCATACAGAGACTGGGCGACTTCGTTCCGCCCTGGCGGTTTATGTAAGTCACTACTGTCGAGTTGTCTGAACGAATCAGAACAATCTTTCCCTGAACATTCTTTAAGAAATGTTCCAGGCCCAGGACTACTGCTCTTAGCTCTAGTAGATTGATATGTTCCTTGGACTGATCCAGATCCCAAAGCCCTGATACTGTGGACTCTTCCAGACAAGCTCCCCACCCCTCCATCGATGCATCTGTATACACAGTCACCTGAGGGTGGGGAGGGGTTAGCAAAACCCCCGGCAAGAGATTCTCTGTATTCAACCACCATTGCAGGTGGTGAACCAGAGGCGCCAACACTGACACGTTCGAGTCCAGCGAACCTGAACTCTGGGTCCACTGTGTCATGAGAAACAACTGGATCGGGCGCCTGCGCAAGGCGGCCTGCGGAATGACTGGTTCCAAAGAAACCATCAAGCCCAGCATTCTCAAGTAAACCCGTGCCAGGACATGACGACTGTCGCACACCGACTGTATTACCGAGATGAGTATTTGAACCCTCTCCTGAGTGGGGTACACATACCCCGTCTCCAGATCGAAGAACATGCCCAGGTAAACAAACTTCTGGGATGGAGTTAGCTCTGATTTCGGGAAATTGATCATCCAGCCCAAGTCCGAGAGAGTTTTCAAAACAATCTCCAGATTGGCTGACAACGATTCCCGGGTGTGTGCTTTCAACAGCCAGTCGTCTATGTACGTGTGGACTGCTATGCTTCTCCTGCGGAGGTATGCAGTGATCGCGAGAACCACACGGGTGAAGACCCGAGGAGCCGTGGAAATCCCGAAGGGTAACACCCTGAATTCCCACCGCCGGCCCTGAAATGCAAATCTCAGGAATCGACGGAAACTCCTCTCTATGGGAATGTGGAAATAAGCATCCTTCAAATCTATTGACGCTGTCCACATTCCTCGCTCTAACCCCGCCAACACCGAGCGCACAGTCTCCATCTTGAAACTGGGCGTCTCTATGAACTTGTTCAATGGCTTGAGGTTGAGAATCGGCCTCCACCCTCCGGTGTTTTTTGTTACTAAGAACAGGGTTGAATAGAAGCCCGGGCACCTCTGTGCCGGCTGAATGGCTTCTTTTAGTATGAGGGAATTTATTTCCTCCTCTATACACAACCTCTGATCCGGATCCCGTGGAATAGGAGTCCAGATCGGCGCGAGAGACAGTCGCGATGGCGGGCCTGTCACCCAGTCGGGACGATACCCGACTGAAAGCCATCGCAAGACTAAACGGTCCTGAGTCAACCGCTTCCACTCTGGCAAGTGGGCGGCCAAACGGCCGCCCACCGGTCCACCTAGGGATAGAGGTGGACATAAGGAGGGCCAGAGTGGCACTGTTCTCTCGGCGTGAAACACCGGAGTGGTTCCCACCGCGGTAACCAGGCCATCAGGCCCGATTACCGCGACCAGATCCCCGCGCGCCCCGCCCAGCGCCACGCGCACCACGGTGCGCGGGCGGCTGTCTGGCTGGGTGCGGCTGGGGAGCCTGCGCCCCCCTCGCTGCTGGCCGAATCGCCCGTGGCCTAGGCCTACGTTGCGACGGTGGCTGGCCCCTGACCTGGCCAGCACCACCTCGAGCCTGCAGAGGACGATACGCAGGGAGCGCCGCACGAACACGCTCCCGCCGGAGCACCTCAAATTGTTCACGCAGCGCCCTCTGGTTGTTAACCAGAGTGACCGTCTCCTGGAGGTGCCTGCATCCCTCACCTCCAAAGAGACCAGGACCTGTCATAGGCGTCCGCAGCAGCCTATTATACAGGTCCTGGGACGGGCACAGATTGTCAAGTGCAAACGTGCGCCGCGCCCGGACACTTCTGGTCACCGCCCGCGTCAAACAGTCCAAAGCCAGGTTGATACCATCCTGGATGGCTCTCTGGACTGTTACCGGGCTTGGCTGGCGTGATGCGGAGGCCGCTACCACCCCCTGTAGCAGCTGGGAGACGTGGGACAGAGCGGCAATCGACGCCCTCCCACTCTCCTCCGCATCACGCAGCGCGGCATTCGCCGAACGCAACGCGTTCGAGCACAAGACTCCCGTGTCAGAACGGGAGCCCGGCCGCGCATCCTCGCCTAAAGCCGCGCGATCATCAACGCTTGGCTTCGGCACCACACCGTACCGCTGGTAATCCAGGGGCACGATGCGGCAACGCTTCGCCACCTCGCGAGGGGCCTTCGCGAGACGTCCATTAACCTTAATGGACGCCTCCGCCGCTTCGAACATGTCCACGACATGCTCAGCCAGCGGCAGAGATGGCATAGCGGTAGCCGCCGGCCTACCAGCTAACCACGGCCTATGGTCACGCTGGCTAGCCGGCAGCTCCACGGGTAGATCGGGCCGAACACTTACCAGCCACTGGCAAGCGTCCGACCAATCCTCCTCCGTGGCTAACTGCGAGCGCTCTACTAGACGAGGGCCTTCGTCTTCCTCCAGAGCACTCGCAGTTGACGTCGACGGCGGATAAGCTGATACCCCTGGCAAGCCTGGAAAAGCATGCGGGCCCGAGAGAGCAGGCATGCTAAACTCCGCGGCTTGACCAGGAGCAGGCGCCGTGGCAGAGCGTGGGGTAAACACCGCTCTACCACGGGTCTGACCAGAACCAGCAACACCATCGGCAAGCCGAGGTATGCGGTATCCGTGGTCAACAGCACCGCCCGGGGACACCTTCTGGACCGTGAAATCTACTCCTGCGAGAGTAGAACCACGGAACACGTCGCCTGTATTCCCCGCGAGGGGTGCACAGACGTCGTATTCCATGGCCACGTCCTCAGAAGGCGACCCTAGCAGGAGATCCTCTTCCTCCTGGCCAGAAAGATTAGACTCCGGGTCAGCAAAGAGAGCTAACCCGGACTGGCCAGGAAAGGTGCCATAGGAGGCTTTGACACCTTCGGCGCGCGGATACCCGGGGTCTGATGAGCAGACCGCGGGTCCCAGCAACAACCGTTGTCCACGGCCCCTCGGCGCGGCGCCATGCCTGCTGCCAGGGCCTTGGACTGCCCCCAACAAAGGGGCCACCTCTGAATCCACAACCGGACCGGACCTAAAGAGACCGGATTCAGAGGCGGGGATCACCTGCTCGCAAGCAGATGCCGAGGACAACAAAGGAGCTGGCCCAGGGAGCATGCCGCGAAGCAACTCTGGGACCAGATCCTTTATTGTCCTCTGCATCTCTTGCAACATTTCGGACCTGAAGGCCTCCATATCCACCGCGGATGAGGCCTTCTTCTTACCCTTCTTACAACCTTTCTCCTTCTTCTTCCTCTCTTCCTCCATCACCTTCTCCCTTGCCTGCAATGAGAGAAAATCAGACATTAGATCTCCCCCCCACTGCTTACATACGTCGCACTTCAGCAACGGTCCACAGGGACTGCAGCTGAAGCACAAGTGCGGAACGAAGCGGTTTTTCAGAAACCTCCCGCAGGACGGGCAACCAGGTCTCTGAAACAGGACAAAGGACAGGGACAATGAGCAAGATAGTTAAGGTTAGCGAACTCAAAACCAACTAAAAAGAGAGGGACAGGATCCTCAAGATCGCAAATCAAGAAGAACCAGCCTTGGACAAACGTTAATTGTTAATAAAGGCCAAGGCCGATTATGACGTCATCACACCCGTGACCAAATTAATCGATCCGCAACAAGCACCAAGTGCCAGAACGAATTGTATAAGTAACCGGAACATTCCCGTTGAATAGGCATATCGAGTACACAACAATCAGATATACAGAGATAACTCCTTCCAATTCTAGCATTGGCAAAAAGGGAAATTATCTCCCCTTTTGTTTATCAATAATTAGATACCTGACACTTGTACAGACAAACCATCCAACGTGATGTACCGGAGAACTCCACCATAGTACGCCTCTACATTCTCTCCACCTGAGGGGAAGGAATTGGATCAAGAGGGCAAAGTGAGAAGACCTTTATAACAGGCCTCCAACTCACTGAACATAGATTTTTGGTTAGATAACCTAACAGTATTAGTAGGAAATGGAACCGTGGTGGAGAGAAAACATATCCTCTTGTGCCGAGAAGTCCATCAAAGCTTCTATTTGATACCTGTGGACAAAAACACAAAGAGAAATGAGACTTATGAAGCACCATGTTGTAAAAAACCAACATAAACAGGCGCTAATCACGGTAAGCGCGAGTCCCGGAAATACATTAAACCGGGACAAAACACGCTAGCATATCAAAGAAATCACCTGATAAAGAGATCCCGCTCCTTCCAAAGGCGAATCCTCCCTTTCCGACATGCTTCAACCGTACAAGAATCGTCAAATGTGAGTAAAAAACAAGGTAACGCGCAGAAAAGTATAGGTAACACAAAACCGCATGTAACCCTTTGCCAATAAATGAGCAAAGAGGAAGTAGTAGTCGGCGCATGCGCGGTGGTGGGGCGAGCATCCGCCAGACTACCTCTGACTCCCTGCCCAGTAGGGGCACCTAACTGTTTTTAATCTGAGTGTTTTATTGAGTGAAAGCCGATATTTAGCAATATCAAAAGTATTAGGGAGGTAAGTATACTCTTGATGTGAAACAACACTATGTGAAACCTGATTTTACAGAATCTAAATTTGCCTAAAGTGCTATTCAGGTGAGCTGTTGATTACTTTGAAACAAATTTAAATGGGAAACTGGGGCTATCATAGACTTTCGTAATGAACTCTTTGATTATCAAGATGGAGCTACATCATTTTGTTTGTGACATCAGCTAACATGTGACGTATTTGATTATAACATCAGATATTTGAGCTACAGATCAGATCCCACTATTAAGATGCTGAGATTTTGGTGATGAAAGGCATTTAGCAGCTGGGTTTCATTGACGACAAAGGGATGTATGTTCACACTGAATGTTTACTCTTACTATTATATTGTATTCTATTCTGTTTTGTATGAAAATCGGTATCAATAAACCATTTAATTGTAAGATTTGGTCAAGAAAATTGTTAATTTTGTCATGTTTCCATTTGCAAGTCGAGTGAAGACTATTTTTGAAATTTACCATTGGATAGCCTGAATGTCTGGTTAAATTTTCAAGCCAATCATTCCAGGGGTAAATTTTCAAATATGGTCTTCTCTTGGTCTGCAAATGGGACTCCTCAAGGCCTCTTGAGGCTTGTTTTGGCCAGATTGACCACTAAAGCCGAGTTAACATGAGCTAAAGATACTGTGCATCGCTGTATATCCCCTTTACCTGGCCTCTACATGTACTAATCTTTTCACTTTAAAACCTCATTACATGTATGTTACCATACTCACATGATGGCAAGTTCTGGTACCGGTGTACTAAGAACACGAACAGTCTGCGTAGCAATTGCTGATGTTCTGCCACTTGTTTGATTAACATGCACTGAGAAAACATACACTGATGCTGGGGTGAGTGTCCCATTAGCTAGGCTGATACTAGAGTCTGCAATCAGGCAAGGCAAATATGCTAACAAACAAAAGCATATTTAATATATGTAATTAGAACGACAATCAGATTACTGAAATCTATTAAACCCATCAACATGACCATTGAATTCCAATTGAATACTAAGGTCTTATGACCTTTAATGGTCAGATGTGGTCAAGAAAATCAAAACATTTAGTACTGAATGTTCATTTGCAGGCCAAGAGGACTACTTTTTTAATTTATCACTGGAACGATTGGCATGGTTATCGAGCTTAAGCCAGGCATTCCAGTGGTAAATTTTCAAAAATACCACTGCAGAGGTCGGTTTTGGCTAGCACGAACATTAAAGGGTTAATCGGGTCATCATGACCTTGACCGTCCACCACAAAATTAATAGCGTTTTTCAGACCAACAAGAGCAATCTTTAACTCTATTTTTGGCTAAGATCCATTTAGTAGAATATGAGTTATCACCATGATCTTGAGTCCTTGACCTTTAACCACAAGACCAATATTCAATAGGGTGCCTCAAACCCAACAAGGGCAATCTCTAACCAAATTTAGGTTAAGATCCCTTCAGTAGAACTTGAGCTTTCATCCTGAAATGCAACACAATTCCTTTAATTGGGTTGCTGTGGCCTTGATTATTGACCTTTTGACCCAAATCTTAATAGGGTTCTTCAGCCCCCAAGATCAGATCAGCTGAGCTAAATCAACATCAACACATTATATATTAAAACATAGACAAACAATTTCACGGTTTCAACGGTTTCTACACACACTCGATGGCTGCGATGCTGACGGTTTTATTAGACAAAATTTGACAGGCAGACAGACTTATTGAATTCTGTGATTCTGAAATAAATATATGGTGCACTATAGTTGTGAGATAGGCGGCTTTGTCAGAAATGTTAAAGAATTTCACAGATCGACAGACAGAGCGACTAGCAGCGAGTCAGAACTAGCACAACTCAGAGATTTCCTTTTGCAGCCTCAAACTTGTTGATTTTGTACCCAAAGATTTTTTTAATTACCTAGGTTAGTCATTCATTGATCAAGATTTTCAGGGAAATACATGATTGTGCAACAACTTTTGTCGGGAAAATTCTAATTTTATCAGACAAAATCTTCATTTACAAAGAAAGAAAGAAAATACTATTTATTTAAATTTACCAATGGAATAACAAGGTATAAATAAACTGACTTGCTACCTGTAAGACTGAGTCGAGTTGTTCCTGGGATAATAGCAGGATGTGATGTAGCAAAAGTGCATGTCTCTCCTTGATTCTGGCTACAGTACCATGTAAAACTAGAGAAATATATTAACCCTTTATCCCTCGAATTTGTTAAAAAAAAGGTAAATTTTCTCAGAAAATGTCCATTTAGACCAAGAGAAGACTATTTAAAAAAATTTACTACTGAAATGACTGGCTCGGTTATCTAGTCAGTCATTTCAGTGACAAATTTTCAAAAATAGGCTTCTCTTGGTCTACAAATGGACATTTTTTCAAGACCAGTGCTGAAGCCGTTTTTGGCCGATATGAGTGTTAAAGGGTTTAAACAAGGATTTGAATGTAAGTCAAAATACAGATGCTAATTGGCGTAACCATTTTTAAATTAGCAGACTAGGTTAAACAACTATTAGCAAACACGGCTCATGCTATCATTATTAGCAAGTACTGATCTCATTATCATTATTTTTAGCAAGTGTCGATTTCATTGTCATTATTAGCAAACACTGAACTCGTTATCATTATTAGCCAACATCTATTTAGTTATCATTATTAGTAGTTAGTACTGATCTCGTTTTCATTATTAGCAAGCACTGATTGCGTTTTCATTATTAGCAAGCATTTTCATTATCATAATTATCAAATAAACGCTCATCTGGTTATCATTATTAGCAGACTTTAGGCTATCATAATTAGCACAGTAACTACAAACATTAATCGTCTTACCTAAGTAAGTTGTTCGCAACAGATTTGCCTAAATCATTCTGGACGACAGCCTTGAGTGTAAGAGGGGTAGTATAAGAAATCACACGTAGAGTGCCACCGGACAGTGCCACATTAATCGGCGCTGCAACTACCTTCATGTAACCCTAATACAGATACAAAAAGATGTATACATAGGAAATGTACAGAATAGGTATTTAAATTGCGAAACAATACCTGCATTTTGAATTCAATGATATTTAGAATAGGTAGTCCTATATTTTTTACTCTTTCACCGATGAATTCCCAGTATTTCATTTTCAAGGCAACCATACAGAAATTTTTTTTGAATATTTTGAAATTAATTTGACTGGAAGCAGTTCCTTGCCTAGGCAGCAACCGCTTCCAGTCAAACTAATTTCAAAATATTCAACAGAACAAGTTACGTTGAAATTTAGATTCTCAGAATTTATATTTCATAGTTTCAAATCGATTCACATGTGTACAAAAAAGTGGGCGAAGCTTAGCTAGAAATGGGCCACTCTATTAGCTAGCAAGGGGCAAATAAAATTTTCTAGCTATAGTGATTATGTTCTAACCCTCACTTGGCAGTTACACCAAGCCTTTATACTACAAAATTATCTGACAGCTTGCACATGTACAATTAGAACTGAATGGTGTACTTTGGAAAGCAATAAATGTTGATTTACTTTAAATTGTTTTCAAAATTGCACAACTTTTCTCGTAGATATGAATCACCTAACAGATGCTGTTTAATATCTTTTCATTGTTTGGTGCATATGGGTTATTAAGACTTTAAAGGTAAGAAATATTTAAATTTCTGCTCAGTGAATGTAAATTTGCAGGTCAAGAGATTATTTTTTTTAATTTACCAATGATTTAATGACTCGAGCCAGTACTTTTTTGTAAGTTTTCAACGGTAGTCTTCTCTTGGCCTGTAAATGGAGATCCCTCAAGAGAACTGGAGAGGTGGGTTTGAGCCATATTCACGATTGATGGGTTACATAGTATGGAAATTTTAGGACACCAAGTTATTCCTAGCCCTAGCCTATTTCTGAGGCTAGTCTTATTTCCAATCACTAACAATGTTAGCAAACACATGTACCTTATAACTGAATTGAGTAGATGTGGAAGGCAAGGCGAGTTGTGCTGTGGATGTCACTGCGACACAATAAGATGCTGTCTCCAGTGTGTCTGCGGGAATAACTAGCCGAGAAGCTGTAACTGATACAGAGTCAGGTAGCGTGACTGTCACATCATCTGATCCAGTCTCAACACGAGTTATGATCCAGTTCCACGTCGCACCAGTAACCAGCCGAGTCGAGCAACCCTCAAATACGCCATTCAGTGTTATTTCATATGATGTTCGAAAAGATACTGGGTTATTGGGATTGTTACTTAATGTGCTCATGACAAGTGATGGCTGACAAGCGACATATACATTAACAGTCTGCGTCATCTCAGATACGAATCTACCCACGGTGGCCTTGACACGATACACACCAGCTGAAGTAAACTTATGGGGCATGATAAAACCTTTCTTATTTTCCAGATCCGATTCTATCACGACTCCATCTAGTCCAAAATCAGCTAACAATGACGAAGCAGGTGGAAATGAATAAAACCAGTTGACTGTATACTGGATGTTATTTTCTAGCTGAAGCTTAACCCAGACATGATCAGTGTCCTCCGGAACTAGTACAAGGAAGTTAATGTCTATTCCTGGACTTTCATACTCAACCTCTGAATCTGAAGCGTAGACTTGCAATGATACGGTATCATCTGAAACAGAATGACATTGGAGCTTTTGAAAATCAATAATTATTGGCAGAAAAATTAACAAAAGGAATTCCACAGAAGCCGTGAATTGATCTTTGTGATCTTAAAGTCTCACCAACATAAAACTTTTTTCAATACCTTTTGAATCAATTGCGAATGATCAGTAGTTAAACAATTTAATCCTCAAATATTTTTTTTTAATTTCTTTTTGGGAAAATAACCCATTTGTTGACCAAGAGATTATTCTTGAAAAATGATCACTGGCTTGGTTATAGGCCAATAGGCAGGGTTCATACACCTTCCACTGTGAAATTTCATGACATTTCCATGAACTAAAATTGTGAAATCCATTATTTAAACGCGATCCACTAGTCCTCAATCCAGAAAATTTTGAAATCTAGATGAATTCAGATACGCAGCATCTGCATTTGCTTTATATCATGGAAGGTAAATTTTTATAGCCGTGGTTTTCTGATTTAGCATGAAGTGACGTTTTTCCCGGCCTGGAATTTTAATTTTCAAATTCCATGACTTTCTAGGGTTTCTATAAGCCATACGAGCCCTGACCCATTCGAATAAAATCCGACTATTTACTACTGTACCAAATGATCTACAGAGACACATTGAGTAAAATCTGCCTCATGGTTCTTACGATGAGGTCCTTAACCCTTTAATGCTCAAATTTGGTCAAGAGGAAGTTAAATATCTGCCTATTGAATGTCCATTTACAGGCCAACAGAATACAATTTTTGAAAATTTATCACTGGAATGACTGGCTCGTTTATCGAGCCAGTCATTCCAGCGGTAAATCTTGAAAAATTGTATTCTCTTGACCTGTAAATGGAGATTCCACAAGACCATAACAGAGGCCGGTTTTGGCTGGCTTGACCATTAAAGGGTTAAGGAAACAAGTATCTTCTTGCGTTCATAGAGAAGAAAAAGTTGATATATGTAGGCTGTGGTTGAAATCGACCCAGTGGCTTCTCAAAACCAATTTTAACCATTTAACCCTCGAATTTGTTCAAGAAAATTTCGCTCATAGAAAATGTCCATTTTCAGACCAATAAAACTATTTTTGAAAATTTATCTCTGGAATGATTGGATCGGTTATCGAGCCAGTCAGTCCAGTGGTAAATTAAAAAAATAGTCTTCTCTTGGTCTGCAAATGGACATTTCTTTAGACCACTGCAGAAGCTGTTGTTGGCTGATATCAGTGATATGAGTGTTAACGGGTTAAGGAGACTGCCTCACACAAATACAACAGGTGACTTAAGCATATATGGGTTAGGTACTACATGAATTACATATCACAAAAGTACATTTAGAGAGAAAGCTAGACAACTTACCAACACCATCAGTTTCACAGCCAAAAAGATCAAACACCAATGTGTCCAAAGGTTTAGAATGAGTATTTGAGTACTCAATTTTGACTTGTGAAGCTTTTAGAGCTGGTCGAAAAACGTGCTTTATGAACGAAGTGTCCGAAATATGGAATGGGAAAATCTGAAAGAAATCAATGCAAACATGTCACATAAGCCAGTTCAATGTAGCGTTATACAGGCATGATAGGTGAAAATACATGCATTACTTGGAACAATGATTAACTATAATCTTTGACATAATATGTAACAAGAGCCATCAGAAGATGGCATATCCCCCCCCCCCCCCCCCCCCCCCCCCCCGGATCCAAACATTTCAGATAAACATACATCAAGAAAAATGAAATCCTGACACTGCGTCTCGCCTTAAAGAAAGATAGATTTGTAAGTGCAGGTTCAATTCCGTTCAGCTATTATGCCTGGACAAGAGAATTTTGGTGAATTTCAAGTCTTTCAACGGAGATAACTGAGGAAAATATGGATGATTTTCTTAAAAGTGGAATCATAGCACTGCTTCTTCAAGCAATATATTCAGTGACAAAGGAATTGAGAGCATAGGTTCAAAATTCTTCAAGATCTGGCACAAACAAGACAATTTTGGTGAATTTTAATTATTTCAGGGGAGAAAACAACCACCCCATTAGGGTCATTTTATTACCCTGGCCAAAAAAAGCTTGGATATTCATGAATATCCAAGTTCTGTGGAGCTTGAATCAACCAGCTAATCCAAGCTTTTAATAACTTGGAAAAGCTTGGATTAGCTTGCTGGTATTGGCCACATAAAATTCCAGATAATTCAAGAAAATCCAAGAAAGGCCTAGTTAAAGTAAAATCCAAGAAAATTCCAGATAGCTTGAATATTCAAGAAAATGAACATTCAAGATAATCCAAACTAGCTTGCCAGTATTGGCCACTTAAAATCCAATAATATTCCAGCTAGCTTGAACATTCAAGAAAATCCAAGCTAGCTTGAACGTTCAAGAAAATCCAAGCCTGCTTGAACGTTCAAGAAAATCCCACTTAGCTTGGATTTTATTCCAGAAAGTCCCAGCTATCTAGAACTTCAAGAAAATCTGTTATTCTTATAGACATAGATTGTTAAGGTGCCATATTATTTAGAAAGGCATCATCACTGCATTAATTACATAGAACTGAAAAAGCTATACCAAAACTGATAATTCTGAATAAATCTCTGGAAATCAATAGAATACATACCTCAAAATAAGGTTACTGATGCTAAGCATTCTATCTAACAGTACTATCAGTGTTTCCAAACTATTCTATATATCCATAGCTGGTAATGATCAATGCAATGAATGTACTGTTTGCTTTTTTACACTTTTTAAATTCCCCACCAATGTACCAGGTCAAGGTAACCTCTATTCATGACTATACAGAACCTGTTCTTGCCTTAGTGCAAGCTATTTCAAGGTACGGTAATTCAAGGTAGTGTAAGTGAGCCTACAAATTCAAGGATATCCAAGTAGCTTGAATTCTTTTATGTCTGACAAAACAAAGTCCTAGAAAATCCACGCTAGCTTGAATTCTGTCAAATCAGAAAAGTCCAAGCAAATCCAAGAAGCTTGCACTTTTTCATGATGATATTCAAAAAGTCCTAGAAAATCCCAGCTAGCTTGAATTCTGAGAGGGGGGATTTTCAAGAAGTTCAAGCAACTATATAAAGTCCAAGCTAATTCAAGGTAATCCAAGCTGGTATAGGTTGAATAACTTTCCAATAGCTTGGATATTCAAGAAAATCCAAGATAATCCAAGTTAACTTGAAATTTATTTCACACGGGAAACTATAGGAGTTGTGTTGACATCTTGAAATGATTGTCAGATATGGACGGACTGACAGACTGGCAAACATACATTCTATACAGACGCATGGATGTACAGGCATACAGATACCACATGCACATCTTCAAGTGGTAATGAGAACTCCTACCAAGTTTCAAAAGAATCACAGCTAAATTGTAGGAGTTGTGTTTACAAGAAATGATTGGAACTGCAGTTCATGTACTGGCTTAAAGGTATTTAAAGGGGGATAACTCTATAATGAATAATTTTCTGGCCACAAAAACAGCACATGCATATCTTCAGATGGTAATGACTAGATTCACCACATTTCAAAAGAATTGTAACTAAACTGTAGGAGTTGCGTTGACAAGGATTGACCAACAGATGAACATACATTTGGGACAGACGTATGGATGTACAGGTATACGGATAGCACATCTTCATGTTGATCGCAGCTAAACTATAGGAGTTGCGTTGACAAGAAATGATTGGCAATGCAGTTTATGTATCAGCTTTAAGATATTTAAAGGGTGATAACTCTGCAATGAATAATTTTTTGGGCACGAAAAAATCACATGCACATCTGCACATGATGCTGATAATGTGGACAAATTTTATGTTAATCCATTGAGACCTCTAGGAGTTGCGTTGACAAGATATGATTGTCAGAGATGGATGGACTGACAGATGGACATACATTTTGGACAGATGGATGGACGTACAGGTATATGGATAGCACATGCACACCTTCACGTGGGAATGATAACACTTACCAAGTTTCAAAAGAATCCGAGCTAAACTGTAGGAGGAGTTGCATTGACAAGAAATTATTGCAAGGGAGATAACTCTGTAATGAACAATTTTTTTGCCCACGAAAAAAGCACATGCACATATGTACATGATTCTGATGTGGACAAAATTTAAAGTTAATCCATTGAGCCCTCTAGGAGTTGTGTTGACAAGAAATAATTGTCAGAGATGGATGGGCTGACAGACAGACATACATACATCTTGGACAGACGGTTTAGACATACAGGTATATGGATAGCACATGCTCACCTTCACATGGTAATGATAACACTTACACAGTTTCAAAAGAATTGGAGCTAACCTGTAGGAGTTGCGTTGACAAGAAATGGTTGGCAATAAGGGGGATAACTCTGTAATGAACAATTTTTTGGCTGCGAAAAAAGCAAATGCACATCTGCACATGATACTGATAATGTGGACACAATTTTAAGTTAATCCATTGAGACCTCTAGGAGTTGCGTTGACAAGAAATGATTGTCAGAGATGGATGGATTGACAGACGGACATACATACATACATTTTGGACAGACGGATGGACGCACAGGTATACGGACAGCACATGCACACCTTCACGTGGCAATGATAACACTTACCAAGTTTCAAATGAATCAGAGCTAAACTGTAGGAGGAGATGCGTTGACAAGAAATGATTGGCAATGCTGTCCATGTATCGGCTTTAAGATATTTAAAGGGGAATAACCCTGTAATGAACAATTTTTTTGGCCGCAAAAAAAGCGCATGCACATATGCACATGATTCTGATAATGTGGACAAAATTTAAAGTTAATCCATTGAGCCCTCTAGGAGTTGCGTTGACAAGAAATAATTGTCAGAGATGGATGGACTGACAGACAGACATACATACATACATCTTGGACAGACGGATAGACGTACAGGTATATAGATAGCACATGCACACCTTCACGTGGTAATGATAACACTTACAAAGTTTCAAAAGAATCGGAGTTAAACTGTAGGAGGAGTTGCGTTGACAAGAAATGGTTGGCAATGCAGTCTATGTATCGGACTTAAGATATTTAAAGGGGGATAACTCTGTAATGAACAATTTTTTGGCTGCGAAAAAAGCAAATGCACATCTGCACATAATACTGATAATGTGGACGAAATTATAAGTTAATCCATTGAGACCTCTAGGAGGAGTTGCGTTGACAACACTGGGACAGACAGACGGACGGATAGACAGACATGCTGATCGCGATATCCCACCCCCTACTGCTATACCTCCTTGCTGCAGGATGATAATGGTTAACTATCCCTATGCACTGGTGTTGTGCATACATGTATGTACAAACGTTCTAATGTTGCTGATTTGGAATTATAGGATATGAATTAAGGTTTTCCTGTACTGTTGGTGTGTAAGATTAATAATCATTATTAGTCATTCATTCATATAAATAAGAAATGATAGTTGGTAGTCATCTTGACATTTTCGCTCACTAACACTTAAAATTCCCATTTCTAAATTTCAAGATACAGAAAAACAAATAGTTCCCAGTCAAGTTTCAAATAATCAACAGTATGTGCCTTACATCATAAAAAATTTGCTTATGATACATGTAGGTAGACAGAGAAGGCAGCAATGGCCCCCAATAAAATTATAGTTCAAAATATTTTACAGAACATTTCTTACACAGTGTTCACAATTCTACTAATATGTTTCTGCTTTGGAAATGTGTTAACTTATTTACGCCCTGTACTGTAGTAGTTACATGATACTGGTTAGCCATACCTTTGGTGAACTACCTTCATCCATCACATATTGAAATGAAGCGGATGAATTCTGCTTGTATGCTATTTTGAAGCCACCACCGCCCAGCTTGTTGTTTCCAAGATGCAAGAATGATGTTAGGTATGTAGACTTCACAAACACTGTCTATAGAGAGAAATAAATAGCATTAATAGTTTGAAATTGTCTAACTATTTTAGTAGACTATAGTAGTAAAGTCTTCTGCAGTCATCTTCAGAAATATCAATTTGCAGGCGCAGAGAAACCTTATGTACATGTATAGGTACAACGGACCTTTCCAGTGTATCCATCCATCATATAATCAAGTATGTGATGTGTAGGATGATGTCATAATCACGAACGCATAATTGAAGACAGACTAAGCGTTGTTGAACAAATTGTATGTTTTTAGTATTTAATAAACATGCTGATAGGCAGCAACAGCACCCAGTCAAATTAGTTTCAAAATATTCAACAGCTTCTTGTATTTTTACAGGAAATTTATAGTCAGGGGGTTCTGGGATCAATCGGTCGCCACAGATGTGAAATATGGGTGGAGCTTAGCTAAAGTGTGGCATAGGTAAAACGGGATTCAACCATTTGCAGATGCAGAGTAGAAGGCATACAACTGGAATGACTGGCCCCTACCACTCTAATGTCAAAATTTTAAATTTTCAGATGAAAATCAAAGATGAACCGGTGTACATTTTTCAACAAATTTGGTGGAAGATGGTGCTGTCGTAACTGTTGAAAAATGTACACCAGTTTCTTTGTTTGAGTGAAACTGTAAAAGATAGAATATTGACATCAGAATGGCCAAACCATTCCAGAGGTACGTGTTATGGTGTAAATTTGTGAAAATATTCCTTTTTAATGTCTAAAAGGACATTCTCTATAATTAACCCATTAATTGTCAAAATTTGTCAATCGAATATTTTTCGTATATGGAATGCCTATTTTGCAGGCTAAGGGAAAACTCATTTTGAAAATTTACTAAGCTACATTGAATGGAGGTAGCACATAAGTTAAATGTATATGTACATGTACTATTACTTCAACTACATGTAGCTATATTTTCAAGTTAATTTCCAACCTTAGTATTTGACTTGACAATATGACCATGTCAAATGTGAAAAGTGGAAATCGAGCACGAAAGTTCAGTCACTTGAAGTAATAAGATATGATAGAAATTATGCATTATACATTGTGTGCATACATGTACATGTATTTGCAGGTTTGTTAGGAGTAAACTCACATGATACATGTATCATAACAAATACTATTTTTCTACTGTTATGGAGAAAATGCATGTAAAGTGGGACTTTTGAATTATACATGTATATGCAGACCTGCTTTAACATGAAGTTATTAGCTCACCTGGCATGAAAGGCTAAGTCAGCTTATGGCATGGCGCTCATCCGCAATCCGTCTTAAGTCAACTTTTTGCTTAAAAACTCTACATATACTCCTCATTAACCGCTTGGCAGATTTCGACCTATTTTGGCTGGAAGGACCCTATGGTCTAGGCTTCAGAACTTGTATACAGAACTTTGATTGGTCAATTTTTTGGGGGTGAAAATCATAGATTTTAAGAGGATTTTACAAGAAATTGTCAAAATGTTACTCCTCATTAACCCCTTGGCGGATTTCAACTTACACTGTAATTTGGCTGGACTATTGGGGTAGGGCCATAGGCTCCAGAAATCCTATTCAGAATTTTTATTGTTCAATTTTTTGGGCGCTGAAAATCTGAGGTTTTATGAGATTTACTGGAAATTGCCAAAATGCTTCTACTTAGCTGCTTGACAGATTTCAATAAAATTTTGATAGAATGCCCCTATTAGGTAGGGTACTCTCCAGAACTTCTATTTAGAATTTTGTTTAGTCAACGTTTGGCGTGAAAATTATAGGTTATGAAAATTTACCGGAAATTGTCAAAAGTTTATACAAATTTGCCCGGAAGAATTCTGTAGCGGTAGGCTCTAGAACTTCTATTCAGAATATTGGTTGGTCGAATTTTTGGTAGCCATCTTGGATTTTTGAAAACTTTCCAGATCCATTTAAAAGGCTACTCCTTATTTAATGGCCCGATTTCAACGAAACTTGGATGGAATAATCCTATGGTGGTAGGCTTCGACATCCATGTATCAAACAAGAATTTTGATTTGTCAATTTCTTTAGTGGTCATCTGGGATTTAAAAAAAATTCTCTCATTTCTCTATTTAAATGCAAATGGTTCAAATTCCAATGGTCCAGGTGAGAGTCACAGGCCCTTGGACCTCTTATTGGATTAGAAATACTGTGTGGGCCTACAATCACATCTTAGCTACATGTAACTGCAATCCTTGTGTTTGACAAGCTAAATTAATATTTTGATATTTTGATTCTACATGTATCGAATCGTAAATTGCATGGTGGCCATACCCCCTCCCCACCACAGCTTGAGTATTTAATTCCAGTCATAAGAGGTTGAGTTCAACATCTAACACCAAAGTGCAAGGAGTACAAACACAGATACTTCCCTCACATGACATAGGAATTATTAAACCGCCAGGGTTAGAATTTGACAAAATCCTATACTAGTCTGTAGGACTGGTAACCGTATGAAACCACTAATCCGCAAATAATTTTACAAGTCCGTTATCAATTATAGTTAAGATTAAAAGCCAGGCAGGCATATTTTATGGTTCAAACAGTTCCAGGTTGGGTGTCACTGCTCAAATAGTAATAAGCTGGAGAGAAATGGTTTCTCATCAACTCCTTTTCAAAGATTTGTTTTGTTTATGTGTGTCTTTTAGAGATAAGAAAAAAGATACTATACTAAGTTGTACAAAAATTTGACTAGTCCGTCGGACTGGTTTAGTCAAGATGAGCACAAGTCTGGTTATTTACTAGTCTCAGAGTAGCGAACTAGTGGGAAATTCGAACCCTGCCCACAAGTATACACACATCATAATCACATATTGATACCTTCAATGTCACAAAGCCATTTCGTGTCTGTGATGCACTATAGGCAGGTGTGGTAATTTCTGTAATCAGTTCCCTCGTACTGGCACTTTGGGTTTTGAGATAGTCATTAGATGTATCCTCAAACTCGTCAATCAGCATAGGCACCTCACATGCTAAAACATACACATATAGTGAAACATGCCCCAGAAACTGTGTGCCTTTCTGCTTGGGCACTAGATAGGTGGGTAGGACAGGGAGATAGGGTGTCTTCTTCGAGAACAGTATATTAGAATATACGCTCAAGTCATCCTTAAGTTTCTAGGCTATTATTTCTTTTAACCATTTAACACTCATATCAGCCAAAAATGGCTTCTACAGTGGTCTTGAGAAATGTCCATTTGTAGACCAAGTGAAGATTATTTTTGAAATTTTCAAAAATAATCTTCACTTGGTCTGTAAATGGACATTGAATTTTCTTGAATAAATTTGAGGTTTACAGGGTTAATTGGATAGGTACATGGACAGTAGGCATAATATTGTTTTTATTTCTATCTCTGATTTTTAGTCAAACATTTTTCCAAATGCCTGATTTTCACTGCCAAAGAAGAAAAATTCAGTTTTGGAGTAAAAAGAAAATTTCATGAAATGCCGTCAGACCCAAAATTTGTTGGCTAGGTAACAGTTTTTGGGGTCAGTAGGGTTACCATAAAGTGAATGAACAGTTTTTTAAGGCTAGCCTCACACGCTACTCTATGGCCGAGTTTTAGTGGTTAGTAGAATAGATGATCCGATCTGTCACTCATTGATATGACCGCATAATGATATACATCACATATTACATGTAGCTAACAGCACAATCAAACTGACGTAGCTCTGTCATGGAAATCAATAACCCTGTCAGGAATGTGTACAAATCGTATGCCTTTGATGAATTTATAATTTAATAAGCATGCTCTTGAATATTTTGAAATTAGTTTGACTGGGAAAAAAAGTTGGCAGAGCTTCTATATAAAGGTAGAAATGGGAGAGGCAGAGGTAGAAATGGAACTCTACATTCAATGAAACCATGTAACTTACTCTACTAAGCAGGCCTTGAAAATTAAGTTTGTCTTGATGGTTGCCCTCAAGGTTTTCTTGGACATTTTAAGTTGCTCTCCCAATGCAATGTTAAAATGAAGAAAAATTTAAGCTGCCCTACACAAAAATTTGGTTGTCCCCGGCTGCAGGAACGTTGATATTTTGAGCCCTGTACTAACTAACCTTACTTACCGTTTAGGTTGACTCAGGTACCCACTTAGGCAATAATCCTGGTGCCTTCTGCGCTACTAGACTAGCGTAACACAAGCAGGGCATAATTTATCTGGTATCGCATCTCAATTTGCTACACATATTTAAGCAGTTGCTATACATTCTGCAACATGCATAGCTGTATCTGCTTTGTAAAATTTGTACGCGATTGCAATTTATCGTTGATTTTCAAAATTCAATCATTAAACCTTTTAACGACAAATCCCTGAAAAAGTACATTCTTTACAATGTACATCATATTTTGTTGAATATTTTGAAATTAATATGACTGGAAGCAATGGCTTCCAGTCATATTAATTTCAAAATATTCAACAGCTTTCCTATTTGTTTGCTCTGAGATTGAGATACGGGGAATTTATCTTTGAAAGAGTTGATTGTTATATAGTTTTGCCGATAGCTATACAATTTATAGTTTGAATAGCAATACATGCTATGCAAATATCAAATTCTAAATTATGCCATGACTAGTAACCTCCTACTTTTGGTATATGATGCACAGAAATATCTAAACTCATTACTGGTCAAGCCGAGCAAATCTGGCCTCCACAATGTCCATTTGGAGGCAAGAAAAACTATTTAAAACAAAAAATTTACCTCTGAAATCACTGGCTGGATAACTGAGCCAGTCATTTCAGTGGTAAATTTTCAAAATAGTGTAATTATATTATTATATTAGTCGTATTAATCCAGGGGAGGCTACTCATCCTAGAGTAATACTCATAAGCAGAATTATCTCCCTTATCACAATGATGAGAAATTCAAACAGGAACATTTTATAATTGTTACACTACAGTATAACTCAGAAATAACCCTGTATCAAAATAAAATAAAACGTATTGCTGAATATTTTGAACATAATTGGATTGCAATGTCATTTTCTCTGTTTTGGAAATATTTTAACTTATTTATGAGCTGTACTCTATCTCGCCATCCATTGTTGCCTAACAGCTTTGACTTCTTTCACTGCCAACTACATGTATATATTAATCAAGCTCAATACGGAAGGATCAGGGCTTCCACTAGTGGAAGTCTGGGAGTCCTATACTCCCAAAGTTCATGATTGAACTCCCCAAAAACATACCAAGGAAGTCCTGGACTTCCTCTTTTTTGGCCCTGACATCGCTAAAAACAATGTTTTAAACCAAATTACATGTATTTGAACCATTTTAGACTTCCATGTTTCTTGCTTGGACTCGCACCAGCATTACCCAGCAAGTCCTGGTGTTTAGAAATTAGTGGAAGCCCTGGGAAGGATGTGTGGTGCAGCATCAAACACACATGGCTTTAAATTAATTTTGAAAAACTTCGACTCGGGTCTATAAATGCCTGACGCTTACTAGGTTGTAGTAGTCTGGATGCTTGTCCAAGTGATGGAATCAGCTTACATGTATATATACTCCAGGTGTGGGTAATTTTGCTACTGCCGGTTAACTACTCCTGTGGATGCGGCTAACATGGGTTAGCCGCATTGACCGCAGTTAGCCACCATTGCCCGTAGTTTCCCGCATGTTTCTAGGTTGGAAGATGCGGGTAATGGCGGGTACGTAGCTGTTAGCCGCAGGCACATTAATTTTCTACGTTACCCGCCATTAGCCGCAACATTTTGCGGTAACAGTCAGAAATGATTGATAGATGCGGGGGTGCTTGAAGTTGTATCCAAGAGGGGATAAATCCTCCCGGTCTAACTGGAGAGGTTGGGAAGGCATGAAGATTTGTCTCCCTTGATTATGTTACGACGTGAGATATGAAGCAAGCATAGTTTTGCTAAGAACCGTGTGTGTATAGTACTGTTCAGCATTGGTGGGAGCGATTGCTCCCACCTTCAGGGATCTAGACTCATGATGTTTCGTGTCCATGGTAGGACTACTCATCAGAGGACTTAAGTTACACATAAAGTTGTGCCAGGTGTGTTGTGGGTTTTACACAGGATGCACAGTTGGATGAGATTCTCTTTATAAGTTTATGCAGAGAAAATATTTAAAAATAACTCAGTTTTTAGCTTACATTTAAAAATCAGTTTGCGTTTCCCTGTTGGTTACTTTGCGTGCACCTAGTGATAGGGTGAAATAACTCGTTCCTGTTGCGACCGTGTTAGTGTCTGGGAAAGACACAGGGGTGTAGCTGGTGAGTGGGCGGAACGGTGATGGTGGGGGGAAACTAGTTGTGTCCGTAGTCCAGCTGCAGGTGTGGCTGTGTGTAGAATTGGTCCCTCGACCATGCTGTCAGGTGATGCGAAGCCTAGGTAGTCTACCACAGGTTCTATGAAAATGTCCGGGGTTTCGCAGCTGTATTGGTTTGTATTGGTTTGAAGCTATGTGGTGTGCGTCGATGACGTTCTGTAGTTCGGTATCCAGATCAAGGAAAGAGCAATTGATCAGGGTTTCGTTTTGCAGATCTCTTGTTCAAGCAGTGTTGAATCAGTGGAGTTCTGGGCAACTGTTGAAGGCTGTATGGTGATAGGTTGTGATGACCACTGGTTTGGTGGTGGAACCGTGTTGTCCTGTGTTGACTCCGGTGGGGTGGCTGTTGAAATATAGTTGACAGTTTGTTCTGTGAATAGCTGATCAGGTGTGGCTTGATCTATATTTGAAGTGATGGGTACGACAGGTGGGTTTGCAGTGTCAAATGTATTCCAAATGTCATGTGTGATGATGGGTGTGTGGAATACCTCTGGTAAGTCAGCCACTGGAAGGACTGATGGTGAAATCTCTGCTGTGCTGTCGGTTGTGATCCTCGGTGGCATTGATGTTAAATCATGTGCCATTTTCTTGTGTCTGGCGAGGTCATCCTTCCAGCTGTAGGATTTCGCGCACTTGTCACACTTATGTTTTTCAATTATTCTGGTACTGTGTTTTGAGGAACGGTGTCTACTAAGACTTGCTTTTGTGCAAAAGTCAGGGTGCAGATATCACACTTAAAGGTGCATATTCACAGTCAAATTTGTTTCAAAATATTCAACAGATTATTTCTTAAATTATTAAAGGTGCATATTCACAGTCAAATTTCTGAAAATAAAATTGTTTAAATTATACACTTTTAGAGGCTTAAACTGTGAGCTTATATGTAATAAAACGAAAAAAATCTTAACATATGATGATTCCATTCCATATAAATTAAAATAATTTTTTAAGTTGTTTTTTATATGGAATGGAATCATCATATGTTAATATTTATTTCGTTCCATTACACATAGGCACATAATTTAAGCATATAAAAGTATTAAATTTTAACAATTTTATTTTCAATCACTACAGTGTGAATATGCACCTTTAAGCGTCTCCATTAGAGAATAGGAGCAGACTATATAGTTTGAGTCCACTGGGGACGCGTCATGGGGAGCATGATGTCATACGTGTGTGTGACGTGTGACAATTGTGACCAGTTGATTATGACATCATTGTCATTGGCCGAGTGTGGGAACTTGGTAACCCACTGACACACATGGTTACCTGCGCTACACTTCCACCCACCCGGATGCAACAAAGGATGCCAGCCCATACGGCCAATTCCTTAGACTACGCAGAATCTGTAGCAACATCGACAGCTTCGAAAGACATGCACAGAAGACCATCTTACACTACGAATCCAGAGGCTATCCACTTGATAAACTCATTGAGAATTACAACAAAGCACTGAGACAAAATAGAGATAATCTACAACTAGTAGATAAAAAATGTAAAAAAATGAACCGCATTCCTTTCGTAACGGATTTCTATCCAGAAAGCATAAAAGCCAAAAAAACTATTAAAAGACACTGGGGTCTACTGAACAGTAGCCAAAAATGCAGAGACACTTTCCCTGAATAAGCAATCTTTGGCTTCAGGAAAAACTGCATCCTCAAAGACCAACTAGTCAGAGCGGAATTCAGCTATCCAAACCAGAAAGGCTTTCAGGGAAGCACAATAGTCAACAGAATAGACCGAGAGGAAACTGTGACTTTTGCAAAAAACAAGATAAAAGCCACATGTTTCAAAGCTCTCACACACATCTGAAATACAGATGTAAAGTCAAAACCCACTGCACAACCCGCAATGTTGTCTACCTACTCACCTGCTCACTGTAAAAAACATTATATAGGCGAGACTAAACGCCAATTCCAGATCTGGATAAAGGAACCCTACAGAGATGTAAAAAACCATAAGGACAGCCTTGTAGCAAACCACTTTAATCTTGCTGGACACGATGCCACCTGCATCCAGTACAGAATCATCGAAGTCCTGAAAGCTTTGATGCCACAAATCCATGCAAGGACCATGAATCTTATTGGATCCACCAACTACATGTATATACAATGGATCCCATCGGCATCAATCACGCAGATTGGTAACCCCAAACACCAATTCTGGTGGTCCAGAATATGGCTTTACATTAGCTTGGAAGAGCCACTAACCAGCAGTGACCACTAAACAATAATTTCATGCTCACTAATTATGTGCTAGGCATTACTTAGAAGATTCTACAATAACTAAGACCCACACATGTTTTGTTGGGATCGATTTATATACTTTGAACCATCAATTCTCAGAATCCCATTTTCAAGCTAAGATAAGCTTTTAGATATTTTGAAAAAAATTTGACTAGGTAATGTTGCTGCCATAAACAGCACTCAATCAAATTAGTTTCAAAATATTCAACAGAATGTTTATTAAATTTATAGTACATGTAAATCCATCCAAAAATACAATTCGTACACTTGACAGACGTTTAAGTATTCATGACGGAGCTAGAGACGTTATTCATTACGTTATTATCATTGTGATTAGCTGTATAATTACCTTGAAATTTACATTCTGAGAATTCAAGTTTTCAAATCTATTCCAACATGTGTAAAGTGGGTGGAGCTTAGATAGAAATAGGCGGGGCATAGCATTTGTAATGGCCTGAGTGAAATAAAGAAAACTGAAAGAGAAACTGAGCTAGAAATGGATCCTTCTATTAACCCTTACCACTCTGATGTCAAATTTTTTAATTTTCAAATTAAATTAAAAGATGAACTGGTGTTCATTTTTCTACAAATTTGGTGGAAGATGGTGCTGTCGTAGACAGCAACATCGTCCACCAAGATTCTTGAAAAATGTACACCAGTTTCTCGTCTATTGACACAGTAAAAGATAAAATATTGACATCAGAGTGGTAAGGGTTAAGCATTTAGGCTAAACATACGTCACAGATCCCAGCATGCAGCATTCTTTCTTACCTGTATCAACATCTTGACACGCAGCACATCCAGGATTGGAGTCTAATTCCACAGTCACTAACTCCCAATCTGATCCTGTTTTTTGGAGCATTTGCGCACTTTTACGTGAAGATGGATCAATCCTTTCTGTCAGAAAACAAGACAAACATTGTTTATAAATGTCCCTGATTATTTATAGTGTTTTAATACCAAATATTGAACAGGAAAGACACCTCATTATGCAATCATTAAGTTAATGTACCCCCTACTCATGACTTCAGTTAATTGAAGGCTAGAAGTCCTATTGTTCTTAATTTCACATGTCGATGCCAACAACTAAATGTATGAATCTGGAAATCTCAGGCTTCCGGGTTTTTTTTTTTACAGATTCATCATAAATGACAGCTGTACCATTAGAAAAAAAATTCTATATGTAGCTTAAATCCTTTAATGATCAAAAATAGCATTTGTAGACATCTTGAGAAATGTACTATTGCAGACCAAGAGCAAAAAATGACTGGCTCATTCCAATGGTAATTTTTAGTAATATACATGTACATGTCTAGTCTTCTCTTCGTTTGTATTACACACAGTTATTGAATCTTTGACCTTTTCCCTCAAAATCAAGATGCTTATTCAGGGCGGCGACAAGGGCAAACACTCAATGTCTGTTGAAGATTGATCTAGTGCAACATGAATTATGTCGCACACGAGTACACACACATGCATGCAAGTACATACACACCTTAATTGCTATTAACTCTTAATATTTTGTGGCAAGACTAATAATTTGTCATAAATCATTGTTCCGGAACTTCCCTTAGCATCCATGGCTTCCAGTAAACTTATTTCTTAAACAATTTTAAAGCACAACAGATATATTAAATGGATGGATTTCACTGGCTGCCTCGTAGTATTATTATAAAAAACTGAATTTTATCTACATATAGTTACATATGTACAATATTCCTAGATACACTGTACAGTATGCAGATCATACCGGTGAAATATCTGCTGCATTCTGAACTAGCTACATTGTCCGAGGCGTACAACTGCAGGCTGTCTTTTTGCTCGTCGGTCCAGGAAGTGGTATCAAGGATGGTACTGGTGTGTTTGCTACAGTATTGAGCTGCATCCTTGTATGTGCCGGGAGTGCCAGTCATACGCAACATGTAGCACTGACCCAACTTATCCATGACAAAACCAGATGGGCAAAACGTTACTGCAAGAAAAGAAAGTTAGTTATCGCTCACTGTGACTATATATGTGATACATGTACATGTTTATTTATTGCCGATCAGGTTCTACATGTAGTTTAAATGCTACATCTGACAAAAATCTGCAGTCGCTTTAGACAATTTCCACTTACTGGCCAAGAGAATATTTTTGAAAAGTTGGAAGGATGGGCTTGATAATCGAGCCAGTCACTCAAAATTTGTTACATTTTTGTTAATACAAGAATTCGTCTCTTGGCTTGTATATACATGTACTGTACATGTTACAATGTATGTATGGATCTTACTAGATGTAAGTAAAAATTTAGATTTTGTTGAGTAATCTTGACTATTAAAACCTTTCACTGATGAATTCCAGATATCTATCTCATTTTCAAGGAGACTATACAGGAAAACCGTTGAATATTTTGAAATTAATTTGACTGGAAGATGTTGCTGCCTTATTACGTAATTTAATTAATTTCAAAATATCCAACAGAAAAAGTTTTATATCTTAAAGAATATACTTTCTCAGGGATTTGTCGGTAAAACGGTTAAAGGAATAATGACCAAAAATACACGAAGTCAATAAAATCAAAAAAGGATTTCTCATTTATCAAACTAAACGAAATCTAGGATTTCTTTTTTCACGAGAGAGTTGATACTTACCTCCCTAATACTTTTGATATTGCTAAATATCGGCTTTCACTCAATAAAACACTCAGATTAAAAACAGTTAGGTGCCCCTACTGGGCAGGGAGTCAGAGGTAGTCCGGCGGATGCTCGCCCCACCACCGCGCATGCGCCGACTACTACTTCCTCTGGCTCATTTATTGGCTAACACATGCAACTACCAAGAGCCTGAAGACCGAGCCTCTGTGGGGCGGAGAGGCCGGGTCCGTATCTAGGGAGGTAAGTATCAACTCTCTCGTGAAAAAAGAAATCCTAGATTTCGTTTATTTCACATCAAGAGTATACTTACCTCCCTAATACTTTTGATATTGCCAGAATTCGAAAGTGAATCTGGCGGGAGGGAGGCGAGGTCAAAAGACCAGCTCTTCCCTATACGCTTTCAAGCGTTTAAGGCACTTATGACGTCTGAAACTGTGTGAAAATACAGTCAGGATTTGATAAACCATCGGATAACACAACCGATGTCTGAGAGATGACCGATTTGTCATATGCGCTCCCCCCCCCCCCCCCTTGGGAGGAAGATTAAATGACCTCAATGTCCTACACGCTCTCTTCGTACTAGTGCCAAGTACTATAGGACAGAGACGAAAAGGCTCCATTTTCGTATACTCTCTCTAAAGAACCACAACCCACATAAACCATCACCATATTAATAACACTGGGTAACGTGACAATACAACACAATGAACAACACATGAACAAGACTGACCTTGTTGTACTAGGAAACTGTCATCACGTTTCCAGTAGAGAAGGATGATACAGTCCCGACAAGTGGTTGTCACCGTCGCTGAATGGCGAAGTATATAAGCAATGCGGAAGCACTCTTCACAACATAAAGCGGTTATTGTTTCAAAATCGACAAGGCGAGAGGGTTAGAGGTGTCACGGAGGTAATGGTCTGTAAAACTTGACTCACAGTGCCACTGAGCCACTGACATAATATCATCCACAGGGACCCCATTAAACAGGGCAGTGGATGTCACGACACCGCGGACACTGTGAGCCTTGGCCACGTCAACCTGTCGCCCGGTGGCGGATTTGTGACAAAATTGAATACATTCCACAATCCACCTAGAAATGGTGTCCTTAGACGCCCTACCATGGGGTTCAATATATGACAACCATAACGCTGACTGGTCGGTACGCCACTCCGAAGTACGCTGTTTGTACCGGAGCAGCGCCCGTACGGGGCACCATACTTTAGAATTAGGATCATATCTAGTTAAAGATGGCAAAAAAATAGGCTGACCTGGATATTTCAATGACTGATTTTTAGACAAGAAATTAATCCTAGGTAGAAGCTTAAGGCCTTCCCCTGTAACCACAAAACGGTCAACCTCGGCTGATAAGGCGTGAATTTCACTCCTACGCCTCGCCGAGGCCGCAGCAATTAAAAATACAGTTTTAAGAGTTAACATTTTCATAGAAATGGAACTAAGTGGTTCAAAAGGCTTATCACCTAGCACCTGGAGCACCAGTGATAAACTCCAAGACGGAATCAGTGGAGGATTCCTTGGTCTTAGATTGCCCATGCCTTTAATTAATACATTTAATGTACTTACTTCATCACTCCCCCTATCAGCCAAGCAAGGAATAACAGTCATTAAAGCTGATTTATAACCAGCAATAGAGTTAGGCTTGAGGCTATAGGCATCATATAGGTGACAGAGGAAATCAGCCACTACCTGAATAGATGATTCCATTGGATCAATACATCTTTTTGAGCACCACTCTGCAAATCTGTTGATTTTATAATTATATGCTCTGGAGGTTGACCCCCTCCTGGCTTTGGCCATAAACATGGCCGCTTGCTCAGAAAAGCCCTCCTTAATTCTAGATTCCTTGACAACATCCACGCAGTCAATCGGAACATTGACGGATTGTCGTGAAGGGCCTTGCCCTGGAAGATAAGGTCGTCCATCAGAGGCAGCGGAACCGGATTGCAGACCAGAAGGTCCAGCAGATCCATATACCACGATCGGCTTGGCCAATCCGGGGCGATCAGAAGCACTTGGCACTCCTGCTGCCTGATTTTCTGAAGCACCTTTGGAATCAGGATTGCTGGGGGGAATGCGTATGCATACATTCCCTCCCAGCTGATAGCTAACGCATCTGTTGCGAAAGCGCTTGGGTCTGGAATCGGAGAGACGTACGTCGTCATCTTCGCATTCTTCTTCGTTGCGAACAAATCTATGTTGGGTTTCCCCCAATGGTCGAACAGACGATCCGCCACACATTGATTTAGTTGCCATTCCGTGGGTAAAACACGCATCCTTCGGCTCAATGAGTCTGCTAGCAGATTTAACCTCCCCGGAATATGAACTGCCTTCAAGGTGATCCCATGATCCAGGCACCAACAAAGCAGTTTCCATGTCATCATACAGAGACTGGGCGACTTCGTTCCGCCCTGGCGGTTTATGTAAGTCACTACTGTTGAGTTGTCTGAACGAATTAGAACAATCTTGCCCTGAACTTTCTGTAAGAAATGTTCCAGGCCCAGGACTACTGCTCTTAGCTCTAGTAGATTGATATGTTCCTTGGACTGATCCAGATCCCAAAGTCCTGATACTGTGGACTCTTCCAGACAAGCTCCCCACCCCTCCATCGATGCATCTGTATACACAGTCACCTGAGGGTGGGGAGGGGTTAGCAAAACCCCCGGCAAGAGATTCTCTGTATTCAACCACCATTGCAGGTGGTGAATCAGAGGCGCCAACACTGACACGTTCGAGTCCAGCGAACCTGAACTCTGGGTCCACTGTGTCATGAGAAACAACTGGATCGGGCGCCTGCGCAAGGCGGCCTGCGGAATGACTGGTTCCAAAGAAACCATCAAGCCCAGCATTCTCAAGTAAACCCGCGCCAGGACATGACGACTGTCGCACACCGACTGTATTACCGAGATGAGTATTTGAACCCTCTCCTGAGTGGGGTAGACATACCCCGTCTCCAGATCGAAGAACATGCCCAGGTAAACAAACTTCTGGGATGGAGTTAGCTCTGATTTCGGGAAATTGATCATCCAGCCCAAGTCCGAGAGAGTTTTCAAAACAATCTCCAGATTGGCTGACAACGATTCCCGGGTGTGTGCTTTCAACAGCCAGTCGTCTATGTACGTGTGGACTGCTATGCTTCTCCTGCGGAGGTATGCAGTGATCGCGAGAACCACAGGGGTGAAGACCCGAGGAGCCGTGGAAATCCCGAAGGGTAACACCCTGAATTCCCACCGCCGGCCCTGAAATGCGAATCTCAGGAAGCGACGGAAACTCCTCTCTATGGGAATGTGGAAATACGCATCCTTCAAATCTATGGAAGCGGTCCACATTCCTCGCTCCAACCCCGCCAATACCGAGCGCACAGTCTCCATCTTGAAACTGGGCGTCTCTAAGAACTTGTTCAAAGGCTTGAGGTTGAGAATCGGCCTCCACCCTCCGGTGTTTTTCTTCACTAAGAAGAGGGTTGAATAGAAGCCCGGGCACCTCTGTGCCGGCTGAATGGCTTCTTTTAGTATGAGGGAATTTATTTCCTCCTCTATACACAACCTCTGATCCGGATCCCGTGGAATAGGAGTCCAGATCGGCGCGAGAGACAGTGGCGATGGCGGGCCTGTCACCCAGTCGGGACGATACCCGACGGAAAGCCATCGCAAGACTAAACGGTCCTGAGTCAACCGCTTCCACTCTGGCAAGTGGCCGGCCAAGCGGCCGCCCACCGGTCCACCTAGGGATAGAGGTGGACATAAGGAGTGCCAGAGTGGCACTGTCCTCTCGGCGTTAAACACCGGAGTGGTTCCCACCGCGGTAACCAGGCCATCAGGCCCGATTGCCGGGACCAGATCCCCGCGCGCCCCGTCCAGCGCCGCGCGCACCACGGTGCGCGGGCGGCTGTCTGGCTGGGTGCGGCTGGGGAGCCTGCGCCCCCCTCGCTGCTGGCCGAATCGCACGTGGCCTAGGCCTACGTTGCGACGGTGGCTGGCCTCTGACCTGGCCAGCACCACCTCGAGCCTGCAGAGGACGATACGCAGGGGGTGCCGCGCGAACACGCTCCCGCCGGAGCACCTCAAATTGTTCACGCGGCGCCCTCTGGTTGTTAACCAGAGTGACCGTCTCCTGGAGGTGCCTGCATCCCTCACCTCCAAAGAGACCAGGACCTGTCATAGGCGTCCGCAGCAGCCTATTATACAGGTCCTGGGACGGGCACAGATTGTCAAGCGCAAACGTGCGCCTCGCCCGGACACTTCTGGTCACCGCCCGCGTCAAACAGTCCAAAGCCAGGTTGATACCATCCTGGATGGCTCTCTGGACTGTTACCGGGCTTGGCTGGCGTGATGCGGAGGCCGCTACCACCCCCTGTAGCAGCTGGGAGACGTGGGACAGAGCGGCAATCGACGCCCTCCCACTCTCCTCCGCATCACGCAGCGCGGCATTCGCCGAACGCAACGCGTTCGAGCACAAGACTCCCGTGTCAGAACGGGAGCCCGGCCGCGCATCTTCGCCTAAAGCCGCGCGATCATCCACGCTTGGCTTTGGCACCACACCGTACCGCTGGTATTCCAGGGGCACGATGCGGCAACGCTTCGCCACCTCGCGAGGGGCCTTCGCGAGACGTCCATTAACCTTAATGGACGCCTCCGCCGCTTCGAACATGTCCACGACATGCTCAGCCAGCGGCAGAGATGGCATAGCGGTAGCCGCCGGCCTACCAGCTAACCACGGCCTATGGTCACGCTGGCTAGCCGGCAGCTCCACGGGTAGATCGGGCCGAACACTTACCAGCCACTGGCAAGCGTCCGACCAATCCTCCTCCGTGGCTAACTGCGAGCGCTCTACTAGACGAGGGCCTTCGTCTTCCTCCAGAGCACTCGCAGTTGACGTCGACGGCGGATAAGCTGTTACCCCTGGCAAGCCCGGAAAAGCATGCGGGCCCGAGAGAGCAGGCATGCTAAACTCCGCGGCTTGACCAGGAGCAGGCGCCGTGGCAGAGCGTGGGGTAAACACCGCCCTACCGCGGCCCTGACCAGCACCAGCGACATCATCGGCAAGCCGAGGTATGCGGTATCCGTGGTCAACAGCACCGCCCGGGGACACCTTCTGGACCGTGAAATCTACTCCTGCGAGAGTAGAACCACGGAACACGTCGTCTGTATTCCCCGCGAGGGGTGCACAGACGTCGTATTCCATGGTCACGTCCTCAGAAGGCGACCCTAGCAGGAGATCCTCTTCCTCCTGGCCAGAAAGATTAGACTCCGGGTCAGCAAAGAGAGCTAACCCGGACTGGCCAGGAAAGGTGCCATAGGAGGCTTTGACACCCGCGGCGCGCGGATACCCAGGGTCTGATGAGCAGACCGCGGGTCCCAGCAACAACCGTTGTCCACGGCCCCTCGGCGCGGCGCCATGCCTGCTGCCAGGGTCTTGGACTGCCCCCAACAAAGGGGCCACCTCTGAATCCACAAACGGACCGGACCTAAAGAGACCGGATTCAGAGGCGGGGATCACCTGCTCGTAAGCAGATGCCGAGGACAACAAAGGAGCTGGCCCAGGGAGCATGCTGCGAAGCAACTCTGGGACCAAATCCTTTATTGTCCTCTGCATCTCTTGCAACATTTCGGACCTGAAGGCCTCCATATCCACCGCGGATGAGGCCTTCTTCTTACCCTTCTTACTACCCTCCTTCTTCTTCTTCCTCTCTTCCTCCATCACCTTCTCCCTTGCCTGCAATGAGAGAAAATCAGACATTAGATCTCCCCCCCCCCACTGCTTACATACATCGCACTTCAGCAACGGTCCACAGGGACTGCAGCTGAAGCACAAGTGCGGTACGAATCTATTCTTCAGAAACCTCCCGCAGGACGGGCAACCAGGTCTCTGAAACAGGACAAGGACAAGGACAATGAGCAAGATAGTTAAGGTTAGCGAACTCAAAACCAACTAAAAAGAGAGGGACAGGATCCTCAAGATCGCAAGTCAAGAAGAACCAGCCGTGGACAAAACGTTAAATGTTAATAAAGGCCAAGGCCGATTATGACGTCATCAATCCCGTGACCAAAATAATCGATCCGCAACAAGCACCAAGTGCAAGAACGAATTGTATAAGTAACCGGAACATTTCCGTTGAATTGGCATTTCTAGTACACAACAATCAGATATACAGAGATAACTCCTTCCAATTCTAGCATTGGCAAAAAAGGAAATTATCTCCCCTTTTGTTTATCAATAATTAGATACCTGACACTTGTACAGACAAACCATCCAACGTGATGAACCGGAGAACTCCACCATAGTACGCCTCTACATTCTCTCCACCGAAGGGGAAGGAATTGGATCAAGAGGGCAAAGTGAGAAGACCTTTATAACAGGCCTCCAACTCACTGAACATAGATTTTTTGGTTAGATAACCTAACAGTATTAGTAGGAAATGGAACCGTGGTGGAGAGAAACATATCCTCTTGTGCCGAGAAGTCCATCAAAGCTTCTACGTGATACCTGTGGACAAAAACACAAAGAGAAATGAGACTTATGAAGCACCATGTTGTAAAAAACAAACATAAACAGGCGCTAATCACGGTAAGCGCGAGTCCCGGAAACACATTAAACCGGGACAAAACACGCTAGCATATCAAAGAAGTCACCTGATAGAGATCCAGCTCCTTCCAAAGGTGAGTCCTCTCTTTCCGACATGCCACGAACGTACAACAATCGTCAAATCAGTGAAAAACAAGGTAAACGCGCAGAAAATGTATAGTAGCACAAAACCACATGTAACCCTTAGCCAATAAATGAGCAAAGAGGAAGTAGTAGTCGGCGCATGCGCGGTTGTGGGGCGAGCATCCGCCGGACTACCTCTGACTCCCTGCCCAGTAGGGGCACCTAACTGTTTTTAATCTGAGTGTTTTATTGAGTGAAAGCCGATATTTAGCAATATCAAAAGTATTAGGGAGGTAAGTATACTCTTGATGTGAAAAGCCTATTACATGTAATTCAGGATGACAATTGCAACCAAACATTCAACTTTGGTGAAAATTAAATAGTGTAGTAGAAGCAGATTGGACAGTGCTAGAAATTAACATGTTTAATTAATAAATTGAACGAGCCTTACCAGTAATGGTGAGGTTCGAGTATAATTCTGTCCCTGGGTCCGGATGCAATCGGGGTCACATGAGAAGCGCATGCACAATTCAAGTCAGTCTTTAAAGGTCAATCAAACTTCTAGCACCTGCATAATTCTAAGGGAGGGCCAACAACCAACTCCCAAAATTATATCGCCGATTTTTCCCATAACAAAATGGTCAGGCATGTGACCTTAAAGCAGCATATGCTAGAAGTTGAACATCCCAGTAAATATCATGTAAAACACCAGAAAAAAATCTTAGGTTTTACCTCAATTCCTTCTCCCAGAATCCAGTACTATCATGCCAAAAGCTGTACCATCCTCATCTCTCACTGGCCTCAAATAGAATTGCTGAAATGTCTGTTCATTCGACCATCCAGCAGCTGCTAGATTCTCTCGTCGGAGCTCCATGTTCTTCCGTGGCAGACGTAGATGCAGCTCTACAGCTGTGCGCCTTAAAGACGGATGCATCAACCCCAGCAAGACGCATGGTGGTCTTGATCCATCTCCCAATGGTATCAGAACTAACTGCTTTATGTGGCTTAACTGTAGAAATGAATAATTTGGAACCAAACCTAATATCCTTCATTCTATGAATATATTCCTTGAGTACTGTGTAAACGCACAAACACAAATCCTTTGGATATTTTGGAATCGTCATAACCAATTTAGAGAAACCAGGTCTCACCTGTTTAAATTCAGGTCCGACACGAAAAACAACTTTATCTTGAAAAGTTTGCATATAGTCTAAATCTAACAAATGAAGAGATTGGGAATGTTGTGCAGTAACCAAACTAACTAACATAACAACCCTAAGGGTCAAGTCATACACACCTTGTGCTTGCACCAATGGTTGTTGTCTAAAATGATTAAACACAATTTTTACATGCCACACCCTCGAATATCTAGGAAGTGACGGTCTCAATTTAAAAACTCCTCTAACAAAACGACAAATTAGTTGGTTTGTTCCTATTGTATCTTTTCCATGAAGTAAAAGAATACTAGAAAGAGCACTTCTTGCTGTATTGATCCCACTGTACCCAGTACCATTGTCAAAAACTAGGTTTAAAATTCCAATATAATGTTCACGGAGGGAACAAAAGGGTCATATGACTTAGATGCACAAAATTTCTGCCATTTAGTAATGTAATTGAAATATTGTTTTTTAGTCGAAGAGCGCCAGCTCTGTAGCATAATATTAATAAAATCTTCTGCCCCCCCCCCAACCACCCCCACCCCCCTCTTTCTCAATGCATCCATGACAAATGATAAGCCGTCAGTTTTAACTTCTTCCCCAGCGAATGCTCCCTGTCTGAGAAAATGAGCGCTACCAATTTCGGACCCCATTGTAGATGAACCGGTGGCTCGACTTGCAACTTTGCTAGTTTGGGGAACCAAATTTGTGTGGGCCAATCCCGAACCACCAGAATTCCTGACGCTCGATCCAGCTGAATTTTTCCTATGACCCTGGATATGACGCTGAAATGGGGGAAAGCGTAGAAAAACTCATTATGCCAATTAACAGTAAAAGCATCCACCGCAGCCGCCTCGGGATCCGGAATCCATGAAATGTAAGGTTTCAGTTGACAATTTACTCTAGACGCGAAAATGTCAATTGAAGGAGCACCAAATTTATCTGTTACTCCTTCAAATGCCCTAGGATTTAACATCCATTCTGTTTCGTCTCTAAATATCCTAGATTGCAAATCAGCATCAACATTTATGGATCCCGGTAAGTGTGTCGCGGATATCCAAATGTTCTTATACATACACCAAAGCCATATTTCTTTAACAATTACATGACATTTCCATGCTTTCGAGCTACCAAAATGGTTTACACAGGCTACTGCCGTAGTATTGTCAATGTTCAATAAGACATGAGAACAATGTAAATCCTTACAAAAAGCCTTCAATCAAAAAAACACTGCTGTAAGTTCTCTATCATTAATGTGTAATTCTGATTCCCCTACATTCCACCTACCACCCGTTCTAGCGTCATTGAACACAGCTCCCCAGCCCGGATCCGATGCATCAGCAAACAAAGTGAACTGAGGATTTCTCACATGTATGTCATTCTTAGAATTCAATAAATTCTCCGTCCACCGTACTATTTCCTGAATCCCCTCTCCAGTAACACTCATGAATGAATCATAATTTCCATTATTAGACTTAAGGGCATCCGAGTTCTGCTTGTCCAAAAATCTATACAAAAGTTGACCATATTTAACAGCCAAAAAAATAGAAACAAAAAGTCCAATTAATTCAGCCACTCATCTAATAGTATGTAAGTTGAGACTGTGTCAAACACGTCCTAGCCTTCTCAATAATATATAGTTTCTTTTCCAAGGGAAGTTCAATCTTCATCATAATGGAATTCAAAATGAAACTGAGGTGTTCGATAGATTGACAGAGATCCCAAACCGACTTTTCACAATTTATATAAAACCTGAGCGATTCCAAAAGCTGTCTGGTTTCTAATAAGCTCCTAGAACACTCTTCCAATGACTCACCCAGAATGAATGAGTCATCAATATACCCTGACGCCATAATATTGCGACACCTCAGATGAGCAAAAACAGGTTTCAATAATTTTGTACAATTCCGAGGCGCCGAGCACAAACCATTTGGTATAACACAAAATTGATATAAAGATCCTCTCCAAGAAAACCGAAGAAATCTTCTAAAATCGGAACAGTATAGTAGGCATCCTTTAAGTCTATGGATGCCATGAAACAGTCATTGTCAATAAAGTGGATGATTTTGTTAATAGTGTCCATTTTAAAATGATCCCCTCGAGACAAATTTATTGAAGTGGGACAAATTCAAAATCATCCTAAACCTGCCATTTTTCCTGGGTCTTGGAAAAATATTAGAAATAAACTCTCCTCAATAATGCACGCAAGTTTCAATAACACCATTTGCCAAAAAAGTTTCTATCTCCAAATCAATAGCATGTTCTTCTTTTACCGAGAAACGTAGTTGTTTTGGAATATATACTTGTCAGAATCCAGTTCAATTTTATAACCTCTGACAACATTCAAAATAAACTGGTTTGATGTTAAATTTATCCAATTTGAGTAACAATTCTTTATATTACCCGCAACAAAGATTGACTCATGTGCATGATTGTCATGTCCTACCTGTTCATTTACGTCTGATGGTAGCCTCTCCCTCTCGCCTGCCACGTCCTTGTTCCCGAAGCTCCCAGCGAGCCCCTGAAGCCACCTCCTAAAAAATGACTCCTAGAGCCCAAATTTAATGCTCCTCTGCGCCTCATGGAAAGGACAGGCCTAAATGGCTGGAACCTTTGGACAAACTTTTCTCATGTCCCAATTTCTGGGAAACTTTGTTTGTCTCTAAAATGTCGTTAACACTCTTGAGTAAGGTCATCACCAAACAACCATGCCGAATTTGCAAAGTTTGTGGTGCACAATGCCTTAAAATCTAAACTAATATCCGGCTGAAGCAGATCACAGCGCCTGTTCTTCAGTTCATTGTTTGCATTCGACAATAACGCAATGCTATCAATCAATTTTTTTTATCAAAGATCCTACTGAAAAATCACCCAGGTCAGTTTCCTTTTTTACTAAGCGTCGCCAAAGCACTCGCTAATTCCAAGAGGAATCACCCCTTGTTAGCAAAGATTGTACATTCTGTATTTTACTCATTGACTAAATAACGCAACAACAAATTTTAACCAACACAACAAATTAGTTAAATAAACCTCAAAACTTCACCTAACAAAACTTTGACCAACTTTAGAAAAGTGCTATGCTTGAACTGACTTGAATTGCGCATGCACTTCTCATGGGACCCCGATTGCATCATCCGGACTCCGAGGGACAGAATGGTAATCTCCATAGGGATTAGTACAGCAAAACATTCACAGTTCCCTGACATTTTGTATTCATCTTCCCTGACGTTTTCGACTCATCTGTACTGCATAACATACATTACAAACTTTTAACCCTTACAACTCTGATGTCAAAATCTTAGTTTCATATTAAATTAAAAGATGAACTGGGGTTTATTTTTCAACAAATTTGGTGGAAGATGGTGCTGTCGTAAGACAGCAACATTGCACACCAAAATTATTGAAAAATGTACACCAGTTTCTTTGCTATTGACGCAGTATAACATAGAATATTGGCATCAGTGTGTTACTGGTTAGAGAGTACATGTAGGCTAATACTCTGACTGAATCATTTACTATTAATTATTAGGATAATTACTTTGTTAATGGTAACAACTGGTCATGGACACATACATGTATCTCAATGTTTGCAGAGTCAACCTCCATTTGTATGCCAACAGAAGACCATATTTGGCAATTTACCATTGCAATGACCGACTCGTTTACCAAGCCAGACATCCCAGTGGTATATTTTCAAAAATACTTTAGTCGTCTCATGACATTTCTCAGTTCCAGTGCAGAAGCTAATTTTGGTTGGCCTGGCCATTAAACCGTAACTGTTGTAACACAGTAATTAGTTTTAATGATCTTTTTACAAAGTGATTACAACAAATGGTAGATGAAGTCCATGTAATCAGAAATTTATCCTTTTATAATTTTATGTTAATTACCTCTCAGGAAACACAGTGATCATTTACTATCGTAACCCTTTAACACTCATATCAGGTAAAAACAGCTTCTGTAGTGGTCTTGAGATATGTCCATTTGCAGACCAAGAGAAGACTATTTTTGAAAATTTATGACTGGAATGCCTGGCTCAATAACCGAGCCAGTCATTCCCGTGGTAAATTTTCAAAAACAGTCTTCTATTTGTCTGTAAATGGACGTTTCTATGAGAAAATTTAAATTTTCTTGAACAAATTCGAAGGTTAAAGGGTTAAAGCAGTGATCCTATATGAAAAATGTCTATGGCCCACAGGATGAGTGGTTAATTTCTAGGCCTATTGGCGTCTACATGTACATCATACATACCTGGGATGCACGTCTTCTGGTCATTGTGCAGGTAATACCCCACAGAACATGCACAAAACTGTTTTGACCCATCTTTGAAACAATCATGATCACAGTCATATGATGATGATGTACATTCCGTGTACTGGGAAGCTAGAAGGGGAAATCAAAAAAAGATCAGATCAGGTCCTGAAATGAGGTAGCAAATCGGTAGACATAATCAGTCAGTACGTCATTCGTTATCTGATGTTAAAATCATAATCATAATGATGTGTCTACCATAGCGCCATTCTGAATAGTGTTGGGAATTGGTACTATTTTTGTGATCGATGATTGCTTTTATATACTAACCTATTGTAGATATGTGATTGTCTTGTGGGAAGTCATGACCCCGCTGGATGTCTTATATTTGCGAGTAAGTCCTAAGTGAAATTTATGATTTGAAAATACCAGGTGAGCTAATGGACCGGTTGGCGTTATACTTAATATTTAACTTATTAATATTTACCTCAGCCAGTGCTGATGATATACAGTTTCGGCGAAATGGATGGTATGGGAATGTAGCACGATCAGGATTGTTGGATAAAGTTTTATCATCAAAATTGAAACAGTCGAATTGATTAAAATAAGTCCCATGGTTCTGAGTTGATGTGTATCTGGAGATAGTTTAGATGAAAGTTGTTGCTGTTCAGTCGGCATACACTTTTATAGTATTCAGCAGTCGTTTGGATCGATAGTTTAGAAAATAATCAATGTATAAGAATCACTGGGATCGGACGTGACAAAGGGACGTAGTTGATGACGTTAGGCATTCTGATTCTCACACGAGAATAGAACATCAGCTGGCAATGAGATCATACAACTCATGTGCCTATTAACGCTAGCATCCTACAGGCTTATCCATCAATAGGCAATGGACAGGACATGGACATTGTAGCGTCCTGTAGGAATTAATAACATAATCGAAATTTGTATATCAACTATATGTCACTCATACAATGGCATGCAACAACAACACATTCCGTAATGTTGTTAGTTAGCTGACAGATCGCACCAAATCAGAACCAGCTACCACCGCTTTGTCTATGTGAGGCATCATCTCCATAGAAGAATAGCACAGAGTTTGATTGGTCAGAATGACGTCCACGATCAATGAGCGTCGATCAAACTCTGTAGCAGAGAATTAAACAGAATAGGTTTTCAAGTTGGAATCGAAATGTAAGGATCGTTGATTGGTCAGGACGATCAACATTTAGTAGGGAGAAACTTCTAGGAAGAAATAAGCAGAAGTTGATTGGTGGACTGATTGTTCGGGCCAATCAAGCTGTGCTTATAACATACCTAGAAGAATCGTCAGAACAAGATCTAAATATCTCAATATGTATAGATCTAAATATCTCGATATGTATAGAACCTCAGAGATTCTGAGGACTATAAAAGAAGCACTTTCAGTTAGAAAAGATTAATCAATCCAACATCAGGGTTCACGTAACACACCGCTTGTGTTACGTTCGTGGCTAGTAGAATAGATTAGCGTTTACTTGATTTGTACCAGCAAGGTACCAGTTATCTATTAGAAATATCTTTATTAGTTTTGTACAGTTAATTCTAGCTTCAATAAAATTTATCCTCTTACATTAGCAAGACACTAGTTTGGGTAGTATATTCAAGTCGAAATCATAGTTATCTTTAGACTTTCTTTAGAAGAAACATCCAATCCGAACCAGCGGATCTTCATAGTCAGATAGGCCAGACAGTCTCTAATAAATATCGTCATAATTCATCTTCTCGACGAGGCGAGCCGACTGTCAGTATCCTGCTTCATCATCGGTAAGAGGTTGTCGCAGCAACCGCTAACATCATAAATCTTATCGGTGACGGAGTGGAATCATCTAGGAAACCATTCACCAAGTCATACCCGGAGATCCATAATCTTCATTAGCTTCGTCTGCCAGGATTGGAGTCAGAACTCATCAGCATCGTGTGTATTAACTTCGCGAAATATGTAAGTACTTTAAAGTATGTCATCTACGCCGACAAGACCAGTAGTTACCGTTCTAGACGACGTATGTGAGAGAGTAAGAGCTTTTATAGATTTAGCGAAGCTTTCTGAAAACACTAGAGTAACTCAACACAGAGAATATAGAGAGAACACTATCATAAAAATAACAACGGACATTAACTGTGAGGAACAGCCACGACTTAAGAGAGCTATAGTGCAATTATACTATCAATAGAACTGTATTATACATAAATCAAGTATGGCAACACCACGTAGGCCAGATGCCGGGCTACTGCCCATAACGGTTCAACATGGCCCAGAGCTTCGACAGGAGACTGTGGAAGCCATGCGTCAGATGGGTACCGCGATGGCCAACACTATTGTGGTGGAAGGGGTGCGCAGAGAGCGAAATCGGGTTCTCCGAAAGGAGGTTAGAGAGTTAACGCAGCGGGTGAAACCCTGTGACGGCCTTATCCCGAAGAAGTTCGTCAATTCTTGGACGAAACACGCCGAGTATGGGAAGCGACCGAGGGCAACCTAGATGGTATACCCGTATACATAGTTACCCGCGCGTCCCGAGGACAATTATCGAAAGCCATTGACGGATTCGTAGTGGGAAAGGTACGGGACACAGTCACCTATGAAGAGCTGCGAGAATTTATAACCATAAATTTGGTTTCGGCAAACGAACCCGAAAGGGTAAAAAATGATCTGGAGGCGGTACAACAGCGCCGCAGTGAAACCATGGTATCATTCAATCGGCGATACCGAGAGATGGCCGCCCGAGCGTACCCGGAAGAGAATATTGACAATAAACGAATCGTGTTGTCAGCCTACATCAAAGCATTAAGCGATCGGGGTATGGGGCGACGTATTGTGCGGAAGAAAATTACCGACGTGAAGAGGGCGATGGAAATGACTGAGGAGGAAGAGGGCTGCAACGACTTGTTGCAGGCCATGAATATTTATCCTCGAGGAGGAGAGGACATGGAAGTCAATATGATTGATGCAGAAGAGGGAAAAGATGTATGGTCGGTGATAGACTCAATGAAACGCCAAATCAGCCAGCAAACTAAACTAATCGAACGACTTTGTGCGGTCATCGAGAATTTGCAAAGTGGACCGGTGTTCTCACCACTACCGACACGCGCCGCACTGCAACGCAAAGCAAAGCTGAAAACACGTAAGACAGCAGCGGTAGCCAAGGAGCCAAAGAAACAGATCACCTGTTTTAATTGTGGACGAACCGGACACTACAAGAATGAGTGCCAACAGCCAGTACAGCCATCCCGAAGACAGCCGACACCGAAAGCTCAAACGCGTCCTCAGCATCCGCCGATGACGTGTTTTACCTGCGGTAGGCAAGGGCACATGGCTAGGGATTGTCTTTATAACCGGCAAGACAAACCACTGATAAAGTGTTATGGATGTGGCAAAGAAGGACACTATCAATCAAACTGCCCATCGCCACCGCCCATGCCGCAGCGACGCGCCATAAAACGTCCACGACAAACAGACAGACGGGATGAACCCATGCAAGTAGACGTAATAAACAATGGTTGTGATAATAATGTATATAACGGACTTGAGACTACTCCGCGGTCATGTTTGCGAAACACCTGCAGAGATTTCGCGAACAGAGCCAGAATGGAAGACGAGTATGAAGACCATGAGGGATTCGTCCTCACGGATGCGCGTACGGACAGGTATAGCCGTTATTCATATGGTGACGGAGGAGCCCTGTCCATAGACGGAAGACGTCAGTCGTACACAGAAGCAGTTAGTAATGGACGACGGAGTCCGTTAAACGGAGACGGAGGGGATCGATGGTGACTGAACGATTCCTTATCTGGCTCAAAATCGAACCAAGCAGTCAAGGAAACCAGGGCGAGTATGTGGATGCATTAATAGATACTGGTGCTAGTACATCCCCGGTTAGAAAGGATAAATGGCGTAGCATTCTGAATGCTAGGCCATTGAAAAAGGCTAAAACATTATTACCAGTAAATGGTTCGCCAATAGATATTTTGGGGTAGACGCAAATTAAATTCAAAGATGCCCGGCCTATTCCAAGTATGGTGGTGAATAGTATGAGGCATGAATGTCTAATTGGAGCGGATGCCCTGTACTTGGGAAATGCAAGAATTGACTACAAGACCAAAGAGGTAGTATGGTTTGGTCGAGTATACCCATTTAGAATTCCATATAGAAGACAAAATGATTATGTGTATGCCAGTTGCAAAGAAACGACCGGATAAGCAGTTATTGACAAAGTACTGAGCGACTTTGCCAATAATTTCGATACGGCTTGTCCAAATACGTTAGGACGTGTACCCAAGGTAGAATGTACGATTCCGATGGGAGATTATCCTCCTATTAGGCAGAAAGCCTATCGTTTACCGCTAGCCAAGCAGTACGTGGTTAAAAACCAAGTTAAAGAAATGCTAGCAGCGGGCGTCGTACGACCATCGTCATCACCCTGGGCGTCACCCATAACTCTGGTACCGAAAAAGGACGGTGACACCAGATTTTGCGGTGACTATAGGAAATTAAATTCTGTATGCCGTAAGGATAGTTATCCGTTACCGAACATATCCGATATCTTTGATTCTATGAGAGGCGCAACGATCTTTTCTACGATGGACTTGAAGTCTGGATATTGGCAGATACCCATGGCCAGCCAAGACATCGAGAAAACAGCGTTCGTTTGCAGTGAAGGTCTTTTCGAATGGATTCGGATGCCTTTTGGTTATTGCAACTCAGGTGCCGTATTTCAGTGGGCAATGAACGATATTTTCCGGGAATATGTAGGAAAATATGTGCATGTTTTCGTCGACGATATAATCGTATATTCATGAAATCCGACGGAACACGCACATCACTTGCGCCTGGTCATGCGCAAGATTCAAGAATATAATTTACAAGTAAAGAAAAAGAAATGTGACTTTGCCAGTAAGTCTGTTGACTTGTTAGGGTATCACATTTCCGCGCAAGGTGTAGCTCCACAGAGTCAAACGGTCAAAGTCATACGAGAAATGTCACCACCCCGAGACGTGGGTGAGGTGCGTAGTTTTCTCGGAGCTACAGGTTATTACCGATCTTGTGTAAAAGGCTATGCCGAAATTGCTAAGCCTCTGATTGAGTTAACTAAAAAGTATAAGAGATTTGAATGGGGTAAGCACGAACAGCAAGCGTTTGAGAAATTGAAGAACTTGCTGTGTAGTGAGACCGTACTCACTTATCCGAATTTGAATGCCCTGTATAAGTTGTATACTGATGCGTCTAGTTATGCAATAGGTGCGATACTAGTGCAAGTTGATGATAAGGGTATAGAGCGTGTCATACAGTATGTTAGCTCTACTCTTAAAGACAGTCAGTTGAATTGGCCCGTAATAGAAAAGGAAGCTTATGCTGTGATCTATGCATTAAAGAAGCTTCGACCGTATCTATTTGGTGCGCAGTTTACTGTGTATACTGACCACAAACCCCTGAAGAGTTTGTTTGTGGGAGAAGTTAAGAACACGAAAGTGCAGCGCTGGGCAGTACTGATTGCCGAGTACGGATGTAAGATAGAATACATCCAAGGCTCGAAGAATATTCGAGCGGACATGTTGTCCAGGTTACGTCGTCCGGTAGAAGTCGCCATGTTGGACACGGGCGATTGCGGCATGGATGTAGATCGACCTGGTACAAGTAATGATCCAACATATGAGTCATCGATGGATACATCCGAGACTCCTCGTACTGTAATGATGGACACCTCGGAGGATGTACCCGAGCCTGCCACCGAGCCAATGGAAACACTTCCATTGCACCCCTACTTTCTGCGCAAGCGCAGTCATGCTCCTGAGTTCAGCTCAGACAGCAAGAGTATTAGGATTGGTGCATTTGGCCGAGCTGTATACGACGACTTTGTCAGTCGTATCGAAGCCGTTATAAAGCGGCGTAGCATGAGATAATTTTAATCTATGCTTAATTACTGATACTAGTAACAACACACTTATTGAATAACATTGTGAATTTTGGGTTGCATTTCAAATTTGAACAATGAATCTATTTAGGATTTTCGTATTACTAGTAGTTTTCATACATGTAGCCTATGGAAGAGATAGGACAATATTAAGTAAATTTTTTGAAGTAGATGACTATGCAACCGTAACCAGAATGTTGCACATCACTGCCTCCGTTTTATCTGTCATCAAAATGCAATTGTGGTTATACTATCCCTGGGTAATGATGTTATCTACCGCGAGGTGGGTACCCATCAATGGGCGATTTTCCGACGATTATCATAATTTCGCTGGGGCCGAGTGGATATATAGACCATAACGACAATACGACATTACGTAAGTCTTTTGACTTAGTCAAGTTGTCTCGAGTCCAACGAAACGTCTAGTAAATTGTTCGCCCATAAGAAAGTAGGTGTTGTGTTGCAAACCTTTGGCGAAACTATCGAAGTGCATTGTGGAGGACGACTGACGGACCGGTGTGAGGTTACGAGTGGTCTGTATGCGTTAATGTAGAGTGGATGCGATTATAGTGGGAAAGGGTGGCGATTCGAACCTATACAGTCGGATTTATAGTCGAATCGGTATTGCCGTGGATGTTCCCCGATTGGATGTGGCCGGAGTGCTAAACCAATCTCTTATTATTAACCATATTAAAGTACAAAAATGGGACCATTTACGTAAGACTAAATATGTGCCACTAGCACCATTATCGGAGGTCGACCCAGCGATGGTCGACAGCATCGGCATACGATCCGTGTTTTCCTACTTGACAGCCTCCGTCGTCACATTAATTGTGTTTTTATTTATATTATATAAGTGTGGAATCCTAAACCGTATGTGGAAGTGTTTCGCACGAAAGCCACGTGCGGCAAGGATTCCGAGTTCCAGTGCCACTCAGATCCGACGGCCGCAGATGTCTGCAGCTCTGCCAATGCCGTCCAGGACGCCTAACGGGTCGTCACCTAATGACAATTCAAGGACTGAGATAGACCCTACGGCTGATGGCTGGGTGGACGTGGAGTTGAACAGTATTCCTATGGAGGAATATGAGGACTTATAATCTATTTTCCCGTATTGTATTACTATCGTACTGTTCTGTTTACTGCATATTACTGATTATTTTAACTATTTCTCTATAGTTAACTGTTTATCGTATTTCACTGTTTATTTAACGTTTTGTAATGTTGATAGCCATTTATACTGTTTATTAACTGATTGAGTAGTTAATAATTGATCGTATTGTGTAGAAATGTTAGTTTAACTGTTGGTTTATTTTCATTATGTTGGTCTTGATAGCCCTGGTATAGTGAGGTTTTGTTGTTGATGTTGTACAACGAGTTAGTTAACACTCTCTTAAGGCCTTAAGAGATGGTTAACTAACTTTGGTTGATGGGCATGTGTAGATATGGGATTGTCTTGTGGGAAGTCATGACCCCGCGGGATGTCTTATATTTGCGAGTAAGTCCTAAGTGAAATTTATGATTTGAAAATACCAGGTGAGCTAATGGACCGGTTGACGTTATACTTAATATTTAACTTATTATTATTTACCTCAGCCAGTGCTGATGATATACAGTTTCGGCGAAATGGATGGTGTGGGAATGTAGCACGATCAGGATAAAGTTTTATCATCAAAATTGAAACAGTCGAATTGATTAAAATAAGTCCCACGGTTCTGAGTTGATGTGTATCTGGAGATAGTTTAGATGAAAGTTGTTGCTGTTCAGTCGGCATACACTTTTATAGTATTCAGCAGTCGTTTGGATCGATAGTTTAGAAAATAATCAATGTATAAGAATCACTGGAATCGGACGTGACAAAGGGACATAGTTGATGACGTTAGGCATTCTGATTCTCACACGAGAATAGAACACCATCAGCTGGCAATGAGATCATACAACTCATGTGCCTATTAACGCTAGCATCCTACAGGCTTATCCATCAATAGGCAATGGACAGGACATGGACATTGTAGCGTCCTGTAGGAATTAATAACATAATCGAAATTTGTATATCAACTATATGTCACTCATACAATGGCATGCAACAACAACACCTTCCATAATGTTGTTAGTTAGCTGACAGATCGCATCAAATCAGAACCAGCTACCACCGCTTTGTCTATGTGAGGCATCATCTCCATAGAAGAACTGCACAGAGTTTGATTGGTCAGAATGACGTCACGATCAATGAGCGTCGATCAAACTCTGTAGCAGAGAATTAAACAGAATAGGTTTTCAAGTTGGAATCGAAATGTAAGGATCGTTGATTGGTCAGGACGACCAACATTTAGTAGGGAGAAACTTCTAGGAAGAAATAAGCAGAAGTTGATTGGTGGACTGATTGTCCGGGCCAATCAAGCTGTGCTTATAACATACCTAGAAGAATCATCAGAACAAGATCTAAATATCTCAATATGTATAGATGTAAATATCTCGATATGTATAGAACCTCAGAGAGTCTGAGGGCTATAAAAGAAGCACTTTCAGTTAGAAAAGATTAATCAATCCAACATCAGGGTTCACGTAACACCTCGCTTGTGTTACGTTCGTGGCTAGTAGAATAGATTAGCGTTTACTTGATTTGTACCAGCAAGGTACCAGTTATCTATTACAAATATCTTTATTAGTTTTGTACAGTTAATTCTAGCTTCAATAAAATTTATCCTCTTACATTAGCAAGACACTAGTTTGGGTAGTATATTCAAGTCGAAATCATAGTTATCTTTAGACTTTCTTTAGAAGAAACATCCAATCCGAACCAGCGGATCTTCATAGTCAGATAGGCCAGACAGTCTCTAATAAATATCGTCATAATTCATCTTCTCGACGAGGCGAGCCGACTGTCAGTATCCTGCTTCATCATCGGTAAGAGGTTGTCGCAGCAACCGCTAACATCATAAATCTTATCGGTGACGGAGTGGAATCATCTAGGAAACCATTCACCAAGTCATACCCGGAGATCCATAATCTTCATTAGCTTCGTCTGCCAGGATTGGAGTCAGAACTCATCAGCATCGTGTGTATTAACTTCGCGAAATATGTAAGTACTTTAAAGTATGTCATCTACGCCGACAAGACCAGTAGTTACCGTTCTAGACGACGTATGTGAGAGAGTAAGAGCTTTTATAGATTTAGCGAAGCTTTCTGAAAACACTAGAGTAACTCAACACAGAGAATATAGAGAGAACACTATCATAAAAATAACAACGGACATTAACTGTGAGGAACAGCCACGACTTAAGAGAGCTATAGTGCAATTATACTATCAATAGAACTGTATTATACATAAATCAAGTATGGCAACACCACGTAGGCCAGATGCCGGGCTACTGCCCATAACGGTTCAACATGGCCCAGAGCTTCGACAGGAGACTGTGGAAGCCATGCGTCAGATGGGTACCGCGATGGCCAACACTATTGTGGTGGAAGGGGTGCGCAGAGAGCGAAATCGGGTTCTCCGAAAGGAGGTTAGAGAGTTAACGCAGCGGGTGAAACCCTGTGACGGCCTTATCCCGAAGAAGTTCGTCAATTCTTGGACGAAACACGCCGAGTATGGGAAGCGACCGAGGGCAACCTAGATGGTATACCCGTATACATAGTTACCCGCGCGTCCCGAGGACAATTATCGAAAGCCATTGACGGATTCGTAGTGGGAAAGGTACGGGACACAGTCACCTATGAAGAGCTGCGAGAATTTATAACCATAAATTTGGTTTCGGCAAACGAACCCGAAAGGGTAAAAAATGATCTGGAGGCGGTACAACAGCGCCGCAGTGAAACCATGGTATCATTCAATCGGCGATACCGAGAGATGGCCGCCCGAGCGTACCCGGAAGAGAATATTGACAATAAACGAATCGTGTTGTCAGCCTACATCAAAGCATTAAGCGATCGGGGTATGGGGCGACGTATTGTGCGGAAGAAAATTACCGACGTGAAGAGGGCGATGGAAATGACTGAGGAGGAAGAGGGCTGCAACGACTTGTTGCAGGCCATGAATATTTATCCTCGAGGAGGAGAGGACATGGAAGTCAATATGATTGATGCAGAAGAGGGAAAAGATGTATGGTCGGTGATAGACTCAATGAAACGCCAAATCAGCCAGCAAACTAAACTAATCGAACGACTTTGTGCGGTCATCGAGAATTTGCAAAGTGGACCGGTGTTCTCACCACTACCGACACGCGCCGCACTGCAACGCAAAGCAAAGCTGAAAACACGTAAGACAGCAGCGGTAGCCAAGGAGCCAAAGAAACAGATCACCTGTTTTAATTGTGGACGAACCGGACACTACAAGAATGAGTGCCAACAGCCAGTACAGCCATCCCGAAGACAGCCGACACCGAAAGCTCAAACGCGTCCTCAGCATCCGCCGATGACGTGTTTTACCTGCGGTAGGCAAGGGCACATGGCTAGGGATTGTCTTTATAACCGGCAAGACAAACCACTGATAAAGTGTTATGGATGTGGCAAAGAAGGACACTATCAATCAAACTGCCCATCGCCACCGCCCATGCCGCAGCGACGCGCCATAAAACGTCCACGACAAACAGACAGACGGGATGAACCCATGCAAGTAGACGTAATAAACAATGGTTGTGATAATAATGTATATAACGGACTTGAGACTACTCCGCGGTCATGTTTGCGAAACACCTGCAGAGATTTCGCGAACAGAGCCAGAATGGAAGACGAGTATGAAGACCATGAGGGATTCGTCCTCACGGATGCGCGTACGGACAGGTATAGCCGTTATTCATATGGTGACGGAGGAGCCCTGTCCATAGACGGAAGACGTCAGTCGTACACAGAAGCAGTTAGTAATGGACGACGGAGTCCGTTAAACGGAGACGGAGGGGATCGATGGTGACTGAACGATTCCTTATCTGGCTCAAAATCGAACCAAGCAGTCAAGGAAACCAGGGCGAGTATGTGGATGCATTAATAGATACTGGTGCTAGTACATCCCCGGTTAGAAAGGATAAATGGCGTAGCATTCTGAATGCTAGGCCATTGAAAAAGGCTAAAACATTATTACCAGTAAATGGTTCGCCAATAGATATTTTGGGGTAGACGCAAATTAAATTCAAAGATGCCCGGCCTATTCCAAGTATGGTGGTGAATAGTATGAGGCATGAATGTCTAATTGGAGCGGATGCCTTGTACTTGGGAAATGCAAGAATTGACTACAAGACCAAAGAGGTAGTATGGTTTGGTCGAGTATACCCATTTAGAATTCCATATAGAAGACAAAATGATTATGTGTATGCCAGTTGCAAAGAAACGACCGGATAAGCAGTTATTGACAAAGTACTGAGCGACTTTGCCAATAATTTCGATACGGCTTGTCCAAATACGTTAGGACGTGTACCCAAGGTAGAATGTACGATTCCGATGGGAGATTATCCTCCTATTAGGCAGAAAGCCTATCGTTTACCGCTAGCCAAGCAGTACGTGGTTAAAAACCAAGTTAAAGAAATGCTAGCAGCGGGCGTCGTACGACCATCGTCATCACCCTGGGCGTCACCCATAACTCTGGTACCGAAAAAGGACGGTGACACCAGATTTTGCGGTGACTATAGGAAATTAAATTCTGTATGCCGTAAGGATAGTTATCCGTTACCGAACATACCCGATATCTTTGATTCTATGAGAGGCGCAACGATCTTTTCTACGATGGACTTGAAGTCTGGATATTGGCAGATACCCATGGCCAGCCAAGACATCGAGAAAACAGCGTTCGTTTGCAGTGAAGGTCTTTTCGAATGGATTCGGATGCCTTTTGGTTATTGCAACTCAGGTGCCGTATTTCAGTGGGCAATGAACGATATTTTCCGTGAATATGTAGGAAAATATGTGCATGTTTTCGTCGACGATATAATCGTATATTCATGAAATCCGACGGAACACGCACATCACTTGCGCCTGGTCATGCGCAAGATTCAAGAATATAATTTACAAGTAAAGAAAAAGAAATGTGACTTTGCCAGTAAGTCTGTTGACTTGTTAGGGTATCACATTTCCGCGCAAGGTGTAGCTCCACAGAGTCAAACGGTCAAAGTCATACGAGAAATGTCACCACCCCGAGACGTGGGTGAGGTGCGTAGTTTTCTCGGAGCTACAGGTTATTACCGATCTTGTGTAAAAGGCTATGCCGAAATTGCTAAGCCTCTGATTGAGTTAACTAAAAAGTATAAGAGATTTGAATGGGGTAAGCACGAACAGCAAGCGTTTGAGAAATTGAAGAACTTGCTGTGTAGTGAGACCGTACTCACTTATCCGAATTTGAATGCCCTGTATAAGTTGTATACTGATGCGTCTAGTTATGCAATAGGTGCGATACTAGTGCAAGTTGATGATAAGGGTATAGAGCGTGTCATACAGTATGTTAGCTCTACTCTTAAAGACAGTCAGTTGAATTGGCCCGTAATAGAAAAGGAAGCTTATGCTGTGATCTATGCATTAAAGAAGCTTCGACCGTATCTATTTGGTGCGCAGTTTACTGTGTATACTGACCACAAACCCCTGAAGAGTTTGTTTGTGGGAGAAGTTAAGAACACGAAAGTGCAGCGCTGGGCAGTACTGATTGCCGAGTACGGATGTAAGATAGAATACATCCAAGGCTCGAAGAATATTCGAGCGGACATGTTGTCCAGGTTACGTCGTCCGGTAGAAGTCGCCATGTTGGACACGGGCGATTGCGGCATGGATGTAGATCGACCTGGTACAAGTAATGATCCAACATATGAGTCATCGATGGATACATCCGAGACTCCTCGTACTGTAATGATGGACACCTCGGAGGATGTACCCGAGCCTGCCACCGAGCCAATGGAAACACTTCCATTGCACCCCTACTTTCTGCGCAAGCGCAGTCATGCTCCTGAGTTCAGCTCAGACAGCAAGAGTATTAGGATTGGTGCATTTGGCCGAGCTGTATACGACGACTTTGTCAGTCGTATCGAAGCCGTTATAAAGCGGCGTAGCATGAGATAATTTTAATCTATGCTTAATTACTGATACTAGTAACAACACACTTATTGAATAACATTGTGAATTTTGGGTTGCATTTCAAATTTGAACAATGAATCTATTTAGGATTTTCGTATTACTAGTAGTTTTCATACATGTAGCCTATGGAAGAGATAGGACGATATTAAGTAAATTTTTTGAAGTAGATGACTATGCAACCGTAACCAGAATGTTGCACATCACTGCCTCCGTTTTATCTGTCATCAAAATGCAATTGTGGTTATACTATCCCTGGGTAATGATGTTATCTACCGCGAGGTGGGTACCTATCAATGGGCGATTTTCCGACGATTATCATAATTTCGCTGGGGCCGAGTGGATATATAGACCATAACGACAATACGACATTACGTAAGTCTTTTGACTTAGTCAAGTTGTCTCGAGTCCAACGAAACGTCTAGTAAATTGTTCGCCCATAAGAAAGTAGGTGTTGTGTTGCAAACCTTTGGCGAAACTATCGAAGTGCATTGTGGAGGACGACTGACGGACCGGTGTGAGGTTACGAGTGGTCTGTATGCGTTAATGTAGAGTGGATGCGATTATAGTGGGAAAGGGTGGCGATTCGAACCTATACAGTCGGACTTATAGTCGAATCGGTATTGCCGTGGATGTTCCCCGATTGGATGTGGCCGGAGTGCTAAACCAATCTCTTATTATTAACCATATTAAAGTACAAAAATGGGACCATTTACGTAAGACTAAATATGTGCCACTAGCACCATTATCGGAGGTCGACCCAGCGATGGTCGACAGCATCGGCATACGATCCGTGTTTTCCTACTTGACAGCCTCCGTCGTCACATTAATTGTGTTTTTATTTATATTATATAAGTGTGGAATCCTAAACCGTATGTGGAAGTGTTTCGCACGAAAGCCACGTGCGGCAAGGATTCCGAGTTCCAGTGCCACTCAGATCCGACGGCCGCAGATGTCTGCAGCTCTGCCAATGCCGTCCAGGACGCCTAACGGGTCGTCACCTAATGACAATTCAAGGACTGAGATAGACCCTACGGCTGATGGCTGGGTGGACGTGGAGCTGAACAGTATTCCTATGGAGGAATATGAGGACTTATAATCTATTTTCCCGTATTGTATTACTATCGTACTGTTCTGTTTACTGCATATTACTGATTATTTTAACTATTTCTCTATAGTTAACTGTTTATCGTATTTCACTGTTTATTTAACGTTTTGTAATGTTGATAGCCATTTATACTGTTTATTAACTGATTGAGTAGTTAATAATTGATCGTATTGTGTAGAAATGTTAGTTTAACTGTTGGTTTATTTTCATTATGTTGGTCTTGATAGCCCTGGTATAGTGAGGTTTTGTTGTTGATGTTGTACAACGAGTTAGTTAACACTCTCTTAAGGCCTTAAGAGATGGTTAACTAACTTTGGTTGATGGGCATGTGTAGATATGGGATTGTCTTGTGGGAAGTCATGACCCCGCGGGATGTCTTATATTTGCGAGTAAGTCCTAAGTGAAATTTATGATTTGAAAATACCAGGTGAGCTAATGGACCGGTTGACGTTATACTTAATATTTAACTTATTATTATTTACCTCAGCCAGTGCTGATGATATACAGTTTCGGCGAAATGGATGGTGTGGGAATGTAGCACGATCAGGATAAAGTTTTATCATCAAAATTGAAACAGTCGAATTGATTAAAATAAGTCCCACGGTTCTGAGTTGATGTGTATCTGGAGATAGTTTAGATGAAAGTTGTTGCTGTTCAGTCGGCATACACTTTTATAGTATTCAGCAGTCGTTTGGATCGATAGTTTAGAAAATAATCAATGTATAAGAATCACTGGAATCGGACGTGACAAAGGGACATAGTTGATGACGTTAGGCATTCTGATTCTCACACGAGAATAGAACACCATCAGCTGGCAATGAGATCATACAACTCATGTGCCTATTAACGCTAGCATCCTACAGGCTTATCCATCAATAGGCAATGGACAGGACATGGACATTGTAGCGTCCTGTAGGAATTAATAACATAATCGAAATTTGTATATCAACTATATGTCACTCATACAATGGCATGCAACAACAACACCTTCCATAATGTTGTTAGTTAGCTGACAGATCGCATCAAATCAGAACCAGCTACCACCGCTTTGTCTATGTGAGGCATCATCTCCATAGAAGAACTGCACAGAGTTTGATTGGTCAGAATGACGTCACGATCAATGAGCGTCGATCAAACTCTGTAGCAGAGAATTAAACAGAATAGGTTTTCAAGTTGGAATCGAAATGTAAGGATCGTTGATTGGTCAGGACGACCAACATTTAGTAGGGAGAAACTTCTAGGAAGAAATAAGCAGAAGTTGATTGGTGGACTGATTGTCCGGGCCAATCAAGCTGTGCTTATAACATACCTAGAAGAATCATCAGAACAAGATCTAAATATCTCAATATGTATAGATCTAAATATCTCGATATGTATAGAACCTCAGAGAGTCTGAGGGCTATAAAAGAAGCACTTTCAGTTAGAAAAGATTAATCAATCCAACATCAGGGTTCACGTAACACCTCGCTTGTGTTACGTTCGTGGCTAGTAGAATAGATTAGCGTTTACTTGATTTGTACCAGCAAGGTACCGGTTATCTATTACAAATATCTTTATTAGTTTTGTACAGTTAATTCTAGCTTCAATAAAATTTATCCTCATTAGTAAGACACTAGTTTGGGTAGTATATTCAAGTGGAAATCATAGTTATCTTTAGACTCCAGAGTTGGAAGAAACATCCAATCCGAACCAGCGGATCTTCATAGTCAGATAGGCCCGACAGTCTCTAATAAATATCGTCATAATTCATCTTCTCGACGAGGCGAGCCGACTGTCAGTATCCTGCTTCATCATCGGTAAGAGCAAACCAAGTCGCATGTATGACATATTCTTAATAATTTAAGAAATAATCTGTTGAATATTTTGAAACTAATCTGACTGAAAGCTGTTGCTGCCCAGACAACAACAGCTTCCAGTCAAATAAGTTTCAAAATATTCAACATGTTATTGGTATGGTTGCTTTGAAATTAACATACTATTTCAGTGCTGAAAGAATTAATGTCTTAGACTAAGGTGTAATACAATATATATAGTTGTAACAATTAAATTTACCAGTAAATTCTTTTCTAAAAAATATTTGTTTTCTTGCTTGACCTGTTAACATATGGATTTACAATTTACTAAACATTCTGATGAATATTTTGAAACTAATTTGACTGGGAGCTGGTTCTGCGATAGTATGTAATGGTCAGGTGGCTTGGTTTACATGTATTTTACATGTACATGTATGTATGTATGTATCGTTATGCCTTCAGAAGTCACACGATGACGTGTCCTGATGACACAGTTACGCAGTTCTTCATGAATAACTAATCTTTTGGCCTCAAAATGCAGGTGGTCTCTTTTCTCAAAGATCTAGTAGTTGACTGCTTAACGCTTACCACACTGATGTCAAAATTTTAAGTTTACAAATTAAATAAGTAAATGAACTTGTGTTCATTTTTCAACAAATTTGGTGGAAGATGTTGCTGACGTAGACAACCTGTCTACGTCAGCAACATCGTCCACCAAAATTATTGAAATCTGCATATTAGTTTCTTTGCTACATGTATTAGCACAGTAAAAGATAGAATATTGACATCAGAGTGTTAATGGCTAATCAATTAATAATCAAATTTGTTCAAGAGAATTTCGATGTTCTCATAGAAAATGTGCGTCTGAAGAACATATATTTTAATATTAAAACTGGACTGATTGGTTATCGAGCCAGTTACTACAGCGGTATATGTTAAGTTTTCAGAAATAGTCTGTTCATGTTTCTTCGAATGGATATTTCTCTCGACCACTGTATAGAAGATTTTGACCAGCTCGAGTGCTAAGGATTAACTCTTTAAATAATGGTCAAGCTGGCTAAAACAGCCTTTGCAGTAATCTCAATAAGTGTCCACTTTCAGGTCAAGAGAAGACTATTTTCGATAAATGGATAAATTTTCAAAAATTGTCTTTTCTCCGCCTGTAAATAGATATTGACTACACACAAATTGTATTTTAATGAGCAATCTTGTCCCATAAATGGTTAAATTTAATATATTACATGTGCACTTACGAGAGACAGGACAATCCTTGCCGTCCGTACGCCCACGACCACATCCACCCTTTTTTCCTGAAAATAATTTGGAACCTGTTGCATCTGTCACAAAAATTGTCAATAAGCAGAATTATGCACTAAAGTCATGATACTAAAACTACATGTATCTTGACATTTGTACAGTTTGCTTAGGTTACTCAGTTTGCATGTACTTAGCAAAAATAAATTATAAGAAAGACGAATATGGGTCATACTAATTGTAAGCATTCAGATAAAACAATTTTCTATCCGCAATATGTTTTCACATGTTTAAAGATCATATATATATAACAATGAGAATGGACCTTTCCATTTAATCCATCAATCATATGACGTCATAATCAACTACGTGCCATGTACTGTAGGATGACGTAATAATAAATGATGTTATGAATGGCGAGTAGATAAGTTTGTCACAAATGCATAATTGATGACAGACTAAAGCATTGTTATACGAATTGTGTCTTTACTATTTGATAATAAACATGCTGTTGAATATTTTGAAACTAATTTGACTGGGCGCTGTTGCTGCCATACACAAAGCAGCAACAACCCAGCCAAATTAGCTTCAAAATATTCAACAGCTTACCATACCTGTATAGTTTTTTGGAAATTGATAGGCAGGGATCGATAGATACCAAAACAGGTGAAGTGTGGGTGGAGCTTTAAGCCAGAGATGGGTGGGGCATAGCTAAAACTGTTCAGAAATAACTATACATGTTTCTAAAACAAAACAAAACCTGACTGTTGAATAGTTTGAACACAATTGTATTGGAAGACAGACATTACAGCCTAATAAAATTAACGGTATCTCTCAACAGTAAGTCTGACACAATAACATATATTACTAATACTAGTATATATGTACATACATGTACACGTAGACCTACAGATTGGGGGGGGGGGGGGGGGGGAGGAGGCACATTTCAACCAAATACATAGATTTGATGTCATATGGTTGCCTAGTTATCTACAGTATTATCCATCTGCCAATCAATCACCTTTAATACCTACATACACGATTTGTTAAATACATAAATACAAACCTTATTTGTTCAGTAATTAATTTCTAAATTAAATCTACATTGTACCAGTCAGAGTTTGTACCCCTTTCTGTGTTTGAAATTCCATAACTTTTACATGATCAAAAATACATGTAACAAATTCCATGGCCTTCAAGAATTAATATCCATGAGATTTATCTGATAACATAGCTCCAAAAATAAGATCCGAGTTATTCTGCAAAATGTCTGCATATTGCCTCATGCAACAACCAAGCCACAGCCTTGTTTTGTTACCCACACATTTTTCGAAGTGGGGCTTGTGCCCTCCCATCCACCTGTGCATGCTTGCATGTAAGGCAATCAATTGCAACGCAACTCCTCCAAAACCGTATATCAATTACCCATATGATGGGGGAATGCAAGAGCACATTTACATTTGGCTACTCCCTAAGTGTGTAGGTCACCAGGTCAAACCGGTGAATGTGGAGATTTACAATAACGTGTAGTTTTACATATATACATGTATATATCTATACTGAACCAGAAAGGTTTAGCAACACTGAGAATATTACTGTATAAATGTTATTTAACAAAAACAATAAATTGATTCAAATATATTATTTAATTGATGTCATTTTCCAATTTGAACAACAGTCTCTTGTTACTGTAATGCTAGTATTGCGCCTTTAACACAGCATCATTCAACGGAAGGGTCCAATTTAAATAATGACACTGAGCTGTCAATACCGGTTGTGACCTCCGCACGCATTAACCACTGCCGTACATCGCTTTCTCATGCATCGAATTAAGCACCTGATGTCACGAAGAGGAATCGCATCTCATTCCTGGAGCAGTGCAGGTTCCAGCTCCCGCACGTTGTGAAGATGTGGATGGTTCTCACGCACCATACGGCCAAGAATGTCCCACACGTGTTCGATAGGAGACAGGTACTGTGATTGCGCTGGCCAGTCCAACACCGGAACGTTGTTAGCCTCAAGGAAATCACTGGTGACCATAGCTGAATGAGGACGGGCGTTGTCTTGCTGGAACATAAAGTCTGCATGATGCTGCATAAAAGGGATGACAACAGGGGCGACAACTTCTTCACAGTAACGTTGAGCCGTTAAATTTCCATGAATTACAATAATCTCTGTTTTGCCATTTTTATGGATTCCAGCCCACACCATGACACTGCCGCCACAGAATCTGTCGTGCTGAATGATGTTGGCTACATCATACCGTTCTCCTAAACGTCGCCAAACCCGTTGCCTACCATCCGCCACATCCACAGAAAACCTCGACTCGTCACTGAACAAAACGTGGCTCCATTGTTGAGCACGCCATCGCTGATGAGTTCTTGCCGATGCAAACCGATTCTCGATGTGACGCTCTGTAAGCGGAACAGCAACAAGTGGACGACGGGCATGCAGTCCAGCGCAGTCTCAAACCTGTGACGTCGTGATGACATCACTAAGTAGCGGTCTTCTCGTGGTGTTGTTGCTCTCAGTCTGCCAGATCGTGGTCAGTCATTAACATGTCCAGTTTCCTGCTCACGTTGGCGGAGACGGGAAATGGTTGAGGCATGAACATTAAAATGTCGAGCAACAGCGCGAACACTCTGCCCAGCAGCGAGTCTTCCCATTGCTTCATGGCGCTGATTTTCAGGTAGCCCTGGGCGGTGGCCCATGTTCGGTAGGGTAAACCTTTAAGCGTTTTCTGTTAACGTTCGTTATCTGCTTTTGCAATATGGTGAATTTTTGCCTTCACTACTCGCCAATGTGGGCCAGTGCATGAAAAATGCATTTTCACATGCAGCAAGCGTGCGGCCGAGAAATGCAAGAAATGATTTGCATTTCTTCAGGTTCAGCGAGACATTACATTGACGAAACATGCCTGCAAATTTGGTTATAAATGGACGCATAGTTTTAATACAACAAACCAAACTTCACTGTTGCTAAACTTTTTTGGCTCAGTATATATATATATATATATATCATTGTTGTGTGTGCGTGTGTGTGCGCACGCATGTGAAGTGCATGCATCTGTATGGAAACATGCACACAAAATTCTACAATTTACAATATATCTTACCATGAATAAAGACAATCCCTGCAACAACGAGGATAAGAATCTTGATTTTAACCATCTTTCCTCATCAATAATTCAAGGTTGTCTGTAAACATATTTAAATTGTATTACTGATTATTATTGCCATACATTTTGAAATAAATAGATTGGAATATCGCTCAAACCCTGAGATTCCCATCCCTCTGTTTATCCATCATATTATCTCCTCAGGGGGACTAAACCATTGGTGGAATGGATAGATTCAATCTGTCACTCAAATATAATGATGTCATATACTGTAAAAGTTGCGGATAGCATGGGGTGAGGGCAGGGTAGAAAGTCAAAGTTAGCAGAATTCAACCAAGTTTGTTACATTTGTATGTTAGTTATCCATATGATTGTGGTCTTTTTGGATTGTATGACAATGTTTACACTAGATACCGCCACAGGGTGGAGTATGGTGGGGATGGAGGGGGGGGGGGGCAAATGTCAACCAAATTTGGTATGCCAGTTACGGTACTCATATTATTGCGGCTTGTGAGGCGGTGTTTAGAGAGGGAGGTCAAACGATTAAATTTTAACATGCGGAAATTGATTGTAACACATCTCCTCCGAAACCACTAGGCAGAATTCAATCAAATTTGGTGTGTCAGTTCCCTATATCAATGTGGAGTGCATGAGCACATTTATATTTGGCCCCGCCCCCAGGGGTGTGTAGGGGGGGGGGGGGGGGTCAAAAGGTAAAAAATGATTGTAATGCAATTCCCCCGAACAATAGGATGGAATTCAACAAAATTTGGAATGTGAGTTACCCATATCAATCTGGAGTGGATGGCCTGATTTACATTTGGTCCCGCCCACTTTTGGGAGGGGGGATTAAAGTCATGAAACTGATTATAATGCAACTACTCTGACAATGTTAGATGAAATTCTACCAAACTGGGATGCAAGTTACCCATATGATTGCAGTCATGTTAAAATTTAAAATGTGCGTAACCCCTTTTGGAGTTATGCAAATTTATCTTAGGTAACCCATTTCATTTGTGTAACCTTTTCAACATGTTTATGTACAAATTACAAAAACTGCGCAACCCAAAAATAGGCTACGCCAGGAATGTTTGCATAACCTCTGTGCGAACTAAAACATGGGTTACGCAATTTTGATATGCCTGGATTGTGGAGTGCAAAAGGACATTGACATTTGGCTCTGCCCCCAGGAGGGCGGGGCAGGGGTCAAAAGGTTAAATCACTTGGAGCACAACTCCTCCAAAACCGACGGAATTCAACCAGATTTTATATGTGTTACCCATATGATAGCGGATTTTCAGAGGGCATTTACATTTCGCTCCGACCCAGGGTGTGGGGGGAGGGTCAAAAGGTCAAATCTTAACATGTAGAAATTGATTGTAACGCATCTCCTCCGAAACCGTTGGACAGAATTCAACCAAAGTCGGTATGTGAGTTACGCATATCAATGCGGAGTGCATGAGCACATTTACATTTGGCCCAGTCCTAGGGGAGGATGGGCGATGGGGGGGGGGTGGGTGTCAAAAGTTAAGAAAATTGATTGTAATGCAACTCCTCTGAAACTATAGGATGGAATTCAACCAAATTTAGAATAAGTTACTCATATGTTGAGTGGATGACCACATCTATATTTGGCTCCGCCCCCTTTGGGTCAAAAGGTCATAAAATTGATTATAATGCAACTCCTCTGACACTGTTGGATGAAATCAAAACAAAATGGATATGTGAGTTACCCATATGATTGGCTCAGCGGAGGGCAAAAGGACATTTACATTTGGCTTCACCCCTGGGGTGGGTTGTGGGGGTCGTCAAAAGTTCAAAGCAGTGAATGTGGGGATTTGCTACGCCGCATAATCAACCGAGCAATCTAGTTTTTATTGCAGAGAGGTCATTTATACCTCAGTCCACGATTTTGTAGACCTGTCTCTATCATTCATTATTTTTAACGGAAATATTTGAATTAAATTTAATGCATTCAGTCGAGGGAGTTTGAAGATTTTATCATGAAGTTACCGGTTTTTCTCTACATCCACGGAATTATGGTCCCCCATCCCAATTGTAGATAATGATTGCATCATCATCACGATGTATGACACCTAGGGTTGGGCTCAAGGCATGACGATATCGGTATCTCATTAAAATACCGCGGTATCACGATATATCGTCATTTGGGTGGGGTGTGGAGTTAGGGTGTAAACATAGAATAACATGTATTTCAAATTGGTGGTGTCTACAAGTTATTTTCATTAAATTTGTTGCATTGAAACTGTAAATTGAGACACCATGATTGCCATTTCCGCATATTTAATACACGAAATTCCACACTTTGACACCCTTCAATATACAGGTTAAAGCAACGAATGTAATGCAACTAACCGTATTCATCACAAATAATAAAAATAAAGGATTTTCTTCTGTTCTTGTGTTGTATTTAGTGTTATCTTTACCGCACGACAACTGTCAAAAGATTGAGTTAGGAATACGCATTAACTTCATTGCGCAGAAAGGAATTCCGCAGAGCGAAATCTGATTGGCCGCCGTATCATACTTGAGCCAATCAGAATTCACTGTTATCACGCCCGCCGCTAGCATAGACGATACAAATTAATAAAATAACGAGAGTGAAGACTGGAAACAATTATATCAGATTTTATTTGGTCTGTAATATTTATACTAATAACTTAGCGGTTCTATCCATTGATCTCAAGGCGTAGCCGTGATGTGTGAAATTAACCCAGTTAACACTGCAGCCAAAACTGCCACAACAGATCTAAGACTGGAAATAAGTAGGCCTAAATTATTTATTTTAAGGCTGTTTCTCACTTAGAATAAATCTGTAATGTTATATGTGGAATGAATTTTGATCTGATTCGTTTAAAAATGCTAAATACATTGTATAAAGTTACATAAAAACGTATAATGGTAAAGCAAGAGATTAACTTCCCCCTCACCCACCTTGGAACAAGCTGTGGTATTGATAAGGGATTAAGTGTGTGTGGTTTCCTATCGACCTAAAAAGTTTTAAAGTTTAAATCTTTCACGGTCAGAAGAATGTTTAACCATACAGATAAATGACTAATGGATAAATAGCTTGACCTGTAGTAATGACGTCATCAGATTGGAATGTGGGTAGTGCAAATGGTATTCCCCACTGACTAACACTCAGAATGAGGCAAGAAAAAAACATGGCGTCGTCTATTTATGTAATTATAAAAAGTGAACAACAAAGGATTATTTTGTACTTTAAATCATTTTATTAGCGCAAACAAACCATGAATTAAATGAACACAGATTATTTTGGAGTTTATTACTTTTTTATTACCTTAGACAAAGACTGAATTTTTACTTAAAGACTATTACTGGACCGAATAGAGGTAAGAGTATGACATTTCTAACTTAGTTATTTATATTATGCTCACAGTTAAAAGTGCAATATCGTCCTGTCGGTATTGACGATATTACGATTTTTCGAAATTATGACAATTTCGGTATCGGTATTCGGTATATCGCGATATTGACGATAATATCGAAAAATCACCCAACCCAAATGACACCTGTATGGCCTTTTGTTGGAATGCATGATAACGTTTAGTTTGGTGGCAACACTGGTCGACCATAGTAAACCCGGAGTAGAAACATGATATAGCCAGGATATGTGTCAATATAGTGGAATAATAACCAAATTGGATTTCCACAGTATATATCAT